>JAZHYW010042028.1:0-22680 GCA_037355805.1 Ixodes ricinus | reverse complement strand
GTTGTGCTATGGACTAAGCAAAAACTCGGTATATAACGGCCGTGGCATAAGAGAGTGAGTGCGTACTTAGGAGGTCTCTAATATACACGGCAAGTATAGCGTGTTGCCTGCGACCTTTTAGCAAAGTTTTTTTCTCTTTAATTCTGTATGACCGCTCTGGCATAAAAAACTTTATCAGAACGATACTCAGTTCATAATGATGCATTCTAAGGTGCAGTGTACTGGGCAAAAACGTCCACTATTTTGGTGTATAACGCCGACTTACACTGTACTTGGTGAACACCTCCTGGAATAGCGAAAGAACGTGCAATAGAATTTCCGCATCATCACAGCTCGGATTCGAAGGAGGACACAGATTGGTCACGAGTGCCATGTCAATGTTCGGTTGGCCTCGCGTCCAATCAGCGTGTGCTTGATGTGACGCTTGGTATCGGGCTCAAGCCCAACTTTCGAGTTGGCTCCATTTGATTATGATGGCTTTTGCGGAGCAAGAGGATGACGTTCGCAGATCTCGGTTTACTCCGGTTTGGTGCTGATCTGGCCGAAAAGAGAACCAGTTGAGCTTTACGGACTTGTTCAGGACATACCACTACCAAAACTGCGGCGCACAGCGAAATCTCGCCGGAGCTAAAAGTCACAAGCACTATGCAACATTTGTGTGCAAAGGAACGCTGCCAAGACTATTCTTGCTGGAGCCAACCACGGGTGCGGTGAATGGGTTCAACTTGTACGCATGCCGTGAAGCGTCAGCGCTACTGAAGTACCACCCTGATGTTGGAAATCGCTCGCCTACTCATATCCCGCGGTATTGCTGCAATAACTGAACCGCATGACGAATTACATCTGGTCCCTTATCTCACGGCTACGTCTGAAGGCCACAGCTGAAGACATCTGGTGGCACTCAGCTGCCCATGCGATATAAGTCACGAGTGGTGAGGTCTGCTTCGTTTTGCGACCACAGTATGCGCCCCTCCCCCTATTTCCGAAGTACAGCCATACGATAATACTTGATAAAAATCTTAGTCAAAAACAATGATCGTTCACATAATAAAAGACATGTTTGGACGGGATTTTTAGCACCTCATTTATTTACCTATCACAACCGGAAGGTTATTCTCTCAGATCCTTGATAGCCTTCTGCTAATCGGTTTTATATTTTTTTCTAAGTGTCGGCGCATAGCTCCGAACACAAGCCTGCTCAGTCACAAACAAGCCTGCAACTTTGTTTCACGGCTCAGAGAGCTCGAAATTTGTTTTTCGACCTCCTTATTTTGATTTATTAACTGAGTGATTCAACGAGAGATCGAAGGTGCAGGTCAACTTGTCTGTTTTTTATATGTGACGTAGATACGTATTTTGTGCGCGGAATATAACTTTGTATATCGAGAAAACATTTTCACTGCAGCAGAAAAACTAATTAAGTGATAAGCAACAACCTTGCTTTAACCACGGAACGCACTATTTCTCAGATTTGCGGCCGTGTAGTAGGCAGGCTAAGAGTAGCAGGCCTAAAATGTTGCTTGTTTAATATAATGCACCACAGTTGAAATAACTGCGTGTAAGATTTATCTCCTTTATTAAAAAAATATTTTAAAAAATCGTTAACTTTGCAACCTGGGGATCCAAAGCGTTGGACCAGTTGGCCCGCATGCAAAATCATTCATAGCCATTTCCACCGCAAGGGACCAACTGCAATTGGCCACGGGAGCGCTTTTCGCCGCTGAAGAATAATAATAATTAGGGTTGTGGGGATATTTAGACAGTGTGTAGTTTGTCAGCGATTTCAAAGATGCGACGAGTCACTCGCTGTAAATTAGAAATTTAGCCAGTGCAGTACAACCTCTAGTCTGGGGGTCTTTAACGTGCACCATGCTGCAGTGATACACGACCCCACGCCGATACGTTGCTCATCCATATGAAGATGGGCAGGGGTGGTGATTGAACAAAGGATATCTTGGCTCTGCAGCGCGAGCTTTCGCTTCACGTGCTCCGAGCTGGTGTGTCCGTCGCTGATGAAAAGCCTTCGCAGCGTGTTCGCGCGAGCTTTTGGGATTGCGGCCCGGGCGATAGCTGTCAGTAAATAGGCCTATTCGATTCGCCTGAACTGCTGAACCACAGGTTTTTCCGCTCATTTAAATCCAAATGAGTGTCAATTTCTACTAGGTGCCATCCAGTTTATTTCAAGCTCCATCCAATTTAATATCAGTGCTACCCAATTAGGTCCCTGCGTCAGTGACTTTAGTCCACAATATTGCCACGCGCGTCGCCCAGCGCGCGTGTGCGTGGCCCAATGTAACTGTGCATTGCTTTGGCGCAGGTTCGAATCCTGCGAGCGGCCGCTTCTTTTATTTTTTCTTTGCATTTAGCGTTCTCGTGAGTTCGAGAATCTTGTCACCTGATCGAGGTAGGAATGTTCTACGCGGAGAACGTTCTACGCCAAATTTTCCAGAAACCAACGGGGTACAAAAGGTTCTTCGCTTGGAGGTCCGAGGACAGCATCGCTATGGCGTTCGATCCTGCTGTCTCGCCGACATCGACGCCTGCGACGCTAACCTTTTTCTATTTTGTTTTGGGCACAGGTTCACCCCATTAAACGTTTGGTTTCTCCAGTTATTAGCCGCCTCATCATTTGTCATTCGTGACGCTATATACGCGTATTTATTTGTCTTCAATGGTCGCCCTTCACTTGCACTTGTGAAAACTTAGAGTAATTTTTTAGAGAATTACATTTGGTTGTTGAGAACTGATATTTTGATCACTATTTCGATTACTTGGGGTTAGTAGTGCCATAATTGACAACGTTATTAGGCATGTTGATTACTCTTGTTAAGATCTAGTTAATAGTGCTGCAGATGACTTTAATTTAGCTGAATTGACATTTTGTTTACTTGTTCCTATTACTTCGATTTATTATTGATACAATTCAGATCCTCTATTTGCAATAGGAGTTTGAGATTACTCTTTTGATTACGTTGCGCTATTATTGACATATCTGACCTAAGTTAAATCTTAGTGGGCCTATGGCTTGCAGCTATAATTACTTCAATTTATATAATAAAAGTTCAACAGACGTTGATTACATTGAGGAATTATTGCAAAATCAATATCTTGGTAGAAACTCATTTGACCTTCTGATTACTTTTTGGTTCTACAGGTGTTATTGACACAGATATCGTTACAAATGCAAAAGTTTCACTACTCGAGTCGACCACTTTCAAATATCATTGACCAATGCGACTACATAACAGTTTAGATTGGGATTACTTTATTTATTACTCTGTGTTGCTATTCGTCCAATTGGCTTCGAAATGAAGTTTCAATTGTACTATGTGCTTATACAGTATGATTTCGATTATCTCATCGGTTTCGGAACAACATCAAACTTGAAAAACGTGCTCGAGACAAAATGCAATTTAATAAATCAAGTGTCTTGGTATGAGCAGCGCACATCTGCTTTTTTTAAAGAAACATCGCTTGCTTGATGTACAGCAGTTAATAATGTTTATCCTTACAAAATACATCTTCAATTATCTTAAAACAAACACGGATTAATTTTTACCCAACTTTATATACATGGTACACTTTACAAATTAAAATGTGTCGAATATGCCAAAGTACAAATGCATACGAGCTATGGTAAAACAACGTCGACACAGCAATTTTCCCAACTTCTAAAGATCCATCTTTAAATTGTGGATATGACCGAAAGAGAAAAGTCATTAGATACATTAAGAAAATACAGCATTATATTTTCGAGCGTAAATATCGTATTGCTTAGAAATGTATAAACATGATTAATTTTATCTTGTTACCTAACTTGTGCGTGTTTTGTACCTGTTGTGCCGCTCTGTAACAGGTATGGAGCACGGGACTTTGGTTAGTGTTATCATACACCTAGCTTTTTTTCATGCCATTCCAGTTCAAATTGTCTAATGCAACAAAATAAAATAAAACAAAACAAATTAATTTGTTTTATATTATTACATTGTTTGCAGATGCAGAATAAGTTATAAAGACCTTTGCCTGCTGGCCTCGGTGAGTCATGGTGTTTATATAATCAAAATGTCAACAAAACAAGAAAATACAGCAACAGGAGACATATTAGTACCGTGTGCAAACCGCACATGTCATGTATTGTAGTTTTGACTTTGTCGAGCTCAGCAACGCGCACAGTTTCTGCAGTAGACTTTTGAGCGAGTCTGCTGTTCCAGTTATATTCGACATTGTGCCACTATGCTACACATATAAGAATTTTTTATAACCTCGAAAAACTTTATTCAGCGTTTTCATCCAGTTGTACTGAAATTCTCTCATCTCACGAGATCGTTCAAATCTAATCGGATTATTGGGCCATCTACGCTATGGATATTTGCCAAGCGGTACGTATCTCTAGTCTTTTGTACCTTTACCTTGATATTAGGAGTACATTGCACAACATTGTGTTTGAGAACCGGGGCGATGCAATACAACAAATGATGACGCAAGGCCTAATCAACAAAACATTCTGTAATTTGAAACTGTCTCTATAGGCAACTCTTTGTGTCTTCGAATTTACAGCCGTGATCTCAATCAGATATTTCGACACGACAAAAAACAAGTTTATCTTCGAAGCTTTTGATTAAGAGCAGGATGGTCTGAGACTTAACACGTTATGAAGTGCCACTAATGCATTGATACACGTTATGCCCACGTGTTGGAAGGTCACACAGATATAATGTTAGATCGCCTTTGCATTTGAGCAATGGGTGATTATGAATTAACTTGGTGGCGAAGGAAGTATTGCTTATTCAAAGTAAATTTATGCCCCATTCTGAAAATCCGAAATTATACAAGTGGTGGATATTAGAAGGCCCATGATCTGCTTTCAACAAATCGATCAATTAAATAACTAAAACTAAGTTAGAAATGATAATAATCACATTTTAGAAATATTTTCACGTTGTCATAATTACATCTGCACATATGTGCCATCATGCGCGGCCATAATTCATTGTTGCCATATGTGCTCCTCTTTTTCATAGCTGATGATCTTTCATTTCTTTTAGCAGTTAATGCAATTGTGCAAGCACTCAAGTCTTCTTCTCGATACAGCATCTAGCAGGCACTGCATTGTTGACTATCCGACAACTTATACCTATTGCGATAGGTATATTCTCGTGTAACTAAATTTCTTGGTTATTAGACTTGACAGAAAGAAAATAAAACAAACCCGGGACAAGGGACGACGAACTTATCTTGTACACGCAACTTACACAGAGAATTCAGAGGGTTCAGCACTTGAAAATGGTTAATTTACTTTATGGTTTTATGGCGTTCATCGACCCTTGTCTCCAATGTTATTCTTTTTATGTCAACTTTTACAACGAGCTTACGGTTAATTTAACCATTAATAGTCTTTAAAGCTTTTGGTAATCCCACTAGATGTTGACATTCTAGTTTGCAACTCGCTCCTTAAAACAAAAAAGCCATCTATGAAGATTTAACACTGGCGATATCTCGAATAAAAAAAACCTAATTATTTCACGTTAATTTTGCTGTAAATCGGCACCGGCAAATTGTGCCACTGCAACGTTCTGCATGAATACCAGGTGCTGTACTGAGAGAAAGAAAGCATGGGCCAAGCAGCGCATTTGGTGATACCAGAAGCCCGCAAGAGAAATTGTGGATCACCGTACGATTCCATTTTCCCTGAGAGCTTAAACAAAACGCATGGTGTCGACTCTCGCGTATCCCATTGTCGCTTCACAGCCAACGAAATTGCGGCAGGGGCCGAAGAGAGCGCAGAATAACGAATGGCAAAACAGGAAGCGTCAACACAATAGCCCCCCCACCACACACACACACACGCACACACACACACACACACACACACACACACACACACACACACACACACACACACACACACACACACACACACACACACACACACACACACACACACACACACACACACACACACACACACACACACACACACACACACACACTTCTCATTCAAAGCTAGCAGTGTCTATGGACCTTCCGAGCGCTTATCACTGGTCCGCGGATCAATGCGCCGCGAATTTATCGTATTTTGTGCAAGAAAAGGCAGCTGCACACGACCCGAACGCCTTTCAAAGCCCAGAAGACAAAGATGGAGGCACCCGGAAGGCGAATATTGGAAAGGTCTGTAACAAAAAAACCGCACGTTTTATTTTTCGTCGCATACTAGGGGGGCCGATCACAAGCAGACTAGGGAGGGAGCTCGGCCTACGAAAAGGTTGATGATGATGTGTTTCGAACGAACAATTAGTTCCGCGATGCCCTCAGAGAGATACAGGGTGTCTACGTTCTCTGGAAGCACTTAGCAGAGTGTACAGCTGCAGTCTAGGGAACGAGCACGGTGAAAGACAATACTTATAAAGATATACAAAATAGAAGCATGTGCTGTGGCGCTTGGCATTGTCTAACGTCGTGTTCGTTGTCCGAGCCAAAACTCTTTTTTTAATTCAATTGATTTTATTTATTTTCACATTAGAAATGGGACAAGGTAGCAAGGAAAAAAGCTGCAGAAGTGCCACCTGAAGAAGCCACTTGTTGCCTACTGGCAGATCGGCCGACTAAAAGTATGCGAGTTTATAATACACAAACAACAATCAGGGATACATAGACAAAATACTTCTCGGCGAAAAGAAAATAGTTTGCGTACTGTATTTTTATTTATTGTACCAATACAATTTTTTTTACAGAATTGGCTACAGTCCGAACACTGTGCTGAATATATTGCGTCGTACATGGATATCGCTCCGTGCGTGAACGAGATGCAACGATTATCTGTACTTCTAGAGCTTACTTTAGAAGATTCAGCTCACTCTTGGATCTTTTAGAGGACATTAAGAAACAGCCCAATTTTCAAAGACGACTTTTCTTGGAATCGTGGCAAATCTAGCATACGCCAGGAAACCTAGAGAGGTCCCTGGGTGCATTGCCCTTTGTGTACGCACATGGCTTCCGTGCCCTGACGAGAAAGCTTAAGAGATGACCGTCTTCCTAAGTAAAAAAATATATTACAATATTTTTTATTTTCTCATTCCTTTTTTTAAATTTATTTTATCTTTTTCTTTTTTGAAAACAAAGAGTTTAAGAGCTGCTCCTTTTCGTTGTGCTTTCAGTCACACTTAAAAAGAAACAGAGTTGGTTTCGAAACGTCTGTTTTCCTTTTGAGTTTTGGTTGGAAATACATTTTCGGACATTCATGCTTAAGCATTATTTACAAATTCAACGTAAGAGGAATGCAGCATAATTTTTGTGGTGCCAATGAACACTGTACTTTTTCTTTTTTTTTTTTGGAGGGGGGGAGATAAATGATTGCATTTGATTTACTTTCATTTATTTTTAAATAATATAAGGCCGTCGACGTTTAAAGCATTTCTAGGCAAATGTTTGCATCAGAAGCAAGCCTATTTATATTATTCTCTGGAAACAAAAATTGACAAGTATCGTCAGTATAAATTATATGATGTACCATTTGCAATGGTGACTATCTCATTAATAAACAGATTGAGAAGCGATCGCTTTAATACACTACCGAGAGGTACCCCTGACCGAACTGGTTTTAACACTGAAGGGTACCCGTTCATTTCAACAGTTTGCTCTCGACAAGTTAAGCAATTTTCGACTAGAGCTAAGGAAGGCCCTCGAAATCTATAATAATTAGGTTTTTCTACATGTAAACCTATTTCCAGTCTCGTCATTTGCCGAGATCACCCTTAAACTGCAGCAATTGGTTCTTCCAAGTGCTCTGAGGAAAAGTGACATTGAATATGACGTCAACACCTGAACCGTCACATTCAGTGTTAAAACGCGGATCTAATTCTTTAACCTGAACTCAATTTTGGCTTTGTGGTTCGCTGAGCATCCCTGGTAGTTTCCAGTGGATGGTGCTGTTTGTCCTCCAAGCGCTCCGCAGTAAAGAAGGCGCACAGATATACTTGTTTTAGAGTGTAGATAAATGGGGTAACAGAACTGATGTAATCTAAACTCAACAAATGTGTAGACGTTTGATATGTCCCAATCCAGATGTTTTTTTTCTCCAATCAGTGTGAAACTTCTAGCGTGTTAACTGCGCACACATTTTGGTGTTGCCTACAAACAACAAGTGTAAGTGACGATGAGCATGATGTTTCGGATGTTCAATGTCTTTTTGCGCTAAGTGGAATCGAGGTATTTAGATTCCTTCGTCTGCGCTCTTTTTGTCACGCTATGGGGACGTATTCCCTAGGGACCACTTTAAGCAGATGTTCGCTCTTGATGTAAAAAGTCAACCAATAAGATCGCCTTAAGAACCTAAAAGGATGGATTTGGCTCCGGAGAAGCCACTGTAGAGAAAGTCGCTGGACGTAACTACTCTTTCATACAGCCCCACAGATCGTCGGAAAAGTAGACGTTTCCGAGGGCCATTAATACTTGAGGCCTAGTTACGCGATAGCATTAAGTAGCTCCTTATCACGACAGCGTCAAGGAGCTTGTGTTGCAGAAAATCCTGCTTCGGCGTCGGTGTCGCCGTCGGGGTCGGTGGGACAGGAAAATATTGATTGGTCGATAGGGTCGTGAAGTCACACCGACGTGTGACGTCAGGATACGTGATCTCCCGCAGGCATTTCTAACAACCCACAACGCTCATGTGTGACATCACGTGAAACGTGATGTCACACGTGACGTCACTTGACGGCACACATGTAACGTCTCAAATGACACGTTATGTCACATAAAATTACACGTGACATCACGTGACACGTGACGCTACTGACTAGGACAGGCACGCACATTTGCACTGCTTGGGAATGAGCTCGGGTTTGTATGAGTCGGCTTTGTGAACAGGGTCTGATAACGCTATCGCGCTCCAGTCTTAAAGGCGAGGCTTAAGCGTCCTCCTAGTTTTTATTACTAAATAATCTAAAAAGCGCGTAAGGGGTGCTGTATCTGCTTTAAAAATAAAGATATCATACTTTTTAAACTTTTCGTTCCTTAAACTTTTACTTTTCTTGTTGTTTTAGTACATTCCGTACGTGGATTAGCGCCGCCTGTGGCGACAAAATATAGCAAGAAGGAAACCGTACAATATTCGAGACCCTAGTTATTAGTCTAAGTTCTCTGATGTTATCGAGCCATACCTTTGTATGGGATTCGTCTTACGTTGGACGTGTTCAACAGCTGCATTGCTGTACTCAAGGCCTGCTACGATTGAGTCACCAGGCAAGCGTGCATTCCTTAGGGCGCGGGGCATCGTTATCGCAGTCATCAGGTTGGACGTATCTGGGAACCTGCTAACATCATAATGCGGGCATTCTGTTTGCAGCAAGCATTGCTTCCCGCCCCTTTGCTTCCATCGTGTACGTCATTTTGAACGGGTATTTTTGTAGCGAACGTCAAACTAAGAAACTCGGGACGTGGCGAGTCCCAGGCACCATAGCATCTCTCGTAATCAATGCGGGACGCGAGATCGAGTTTCTTTTTCACGGATTGTGGTGAAGTCGAAACGCCGAGCTCTGATTGGTTCCGGATGGAGGATAGAAGGTAGACCTCAAGGCAGCTTGCTTTGAGGTCTGCCTACTATCATTCGATCATAGCCAATCAGAGCTCGTCGTCTTTCTGATGTCATCGCCACTCCTGCGAAAGAAGCAAGCAGACGACTTGCTCTCCGCATGCGGTCGCGTCATCAGCCAATAAGAACGCTGAGGAACGCATCTCTCAGCAAGAAACGGGCTCAATATAGGTCACGCCCTGCGCTTTTAAAGCTGCAACTTAAACTATATAAATATTTCACCATCTTGTGTGCTTTCATTCTCTGTATTCATTTAAAGTTTGTGTATAAAAAATAGTAACAAAGATAGTCTGAAAACGCCGGCAATTTTATATTGGCCTCGTTGAATAATGAAAATTTTAAATTGTCTCGTCGAAAATCAAAAACTTTGGTGTTTTCCACAAAAAAACACAAAAAACGTTTGTTTTAAAATAATGCTTGCAAAGGGATGCGAATTTCTGTGGAAATCGGAGATCAGGCTAGGGCTCCTTTAGCATTGGCGTAATATGAAAATACGCTCTCGATATTCAAGATCCCCTGAGGGGGCGGGGCTGAGAGCGGACGCGTGATCCATGGGCACCGCGGAAAATCGTTCTTTCGTGCGGAAATATCATTTCTATTGCGGTAAAAAGCTTTGAAGAGGACAGACCTAACGTTCAGGTTTCGGTGGATACTACATTCAAGCAGGTGAGCAGGTAATGTCTCATTTTTAGGACATTTTCTCGTATCTAACCCACGAGGGGTCTCGTTAGGCTTAGGTCGACAAGGCGCGCCACACCGAGGTCCTCGGAGCCGCCACCCAGCTACGCCTTATCTCGTGGCGCTCGCTGTACGTGGCGCGGGCTGAAGGCTGAATGATAGATAAGGGGACCCGAGGGACTTCAGGATTCAGTCGGGTGCTCGTTTACGACCTAGAAAAGGTGGCGCATGGACTTATCGACCCGGCGCGGCGGCCACTCACGGACGACAGAAACCCGAAGGCCACGTTGGGGAACCAGGAGAACGGAGGACCCGGCAACAACTGGGTGCAGATACTGCTGCAGAGGAAGGAGAGCAAGAGGGAGGAACAAGCCTGCAAGAAACGAGATGAAGTGTAGGCCGGTGGAACAACGGCGGGCAAGAATTTCAATCGAGGAAACCTCTAGGCTTCCCTGCGTGAGGATATACAAGCACACGGTCCATATGAAGACTCATTGGGTCGCGGTGGACCTGAAGGAGAACACGCGCCTGGTGGGGGAATCGGTCCAGAGCTTCCAGCCGAATAGATTGGACGAGATGACGTTCGTAAGGTTGCTGGAAGCACAATATACGATCATGGTGTGTGGGGTTAGATGGAGCGAGGCGGAAGCTGTAGAGATACAAGCCAGGAGGAGAACGTGACTCACTGGCTGAATGGACCATGGAAGAACTCCGGAAAGATAAGGAAGAGACGGGGAGTCTCAGCAAAGCAAGTGCAAGTGATCGTGAAGACGGGCGTTTAACGGGCGATCCAGGGATTTCAAGAATTCTTCACCAACCACCTGATTTAACTGGCATGCAGGGTCAC
Organism: Ixodes ricinus; assembly: GCA_037355805.1. Taxonomy (NCBI): domain Eukaryota; kingdom Metazoa; phylum Arthropoda; class Arachnida; order Ixodida; family Ixodidae; genus Ixodes; species Ixodes ricinus. Next base: position 11,569 of record JAZHYW010042028.1, on the reverse strand, counting down.
CGCGATGGAGAAGTTAGGTGAGGCGCTTGATCAAAACCATGATAGTTTCTTCAGGCAGTTCGACTCGAAGAGGAGGAGAACGGGAGTGGTCCAACGGGATGCAAAACGTTTGGATGCGGAATCATGTGCCAGTCAGAGAAGCCAAATTGGAAAGTGTCGCAGTGAAACTGCAGGGAGATGGATAGAAAACAAGTGAGCCTTAGCCTTAGGGTGTCGTTTGAGCCCAATTCCCGGTGGTGATACTGCTGCAGGAGCCAGGTAAAAAGACAATGAAGATCGATGTCTCGACTGCTATTGGGGGTGACCAGTATGCCGCGACGCTTATGCAGAAGACCTACGCAGTCATGAGACTGGACTTGGAAGGCGGTGAAGTGTCGTGCTGTGATATGATAATCCTCCCAGTAGAAAGTGGGGATCGGGTTTGTGCATGTGGTGAATCTGTATAGGAATTCAAGGCACCACAAGCCGTACTTCAGGCCGTTCTTCGCGGGTGTGGTCAAGGAGGCGGGGAAGGACTTGCTTTTTATCCGGTCCTTCCCCGCCAGTTTGGGGCTACAAGTACATTTTACCGAAAGGCAGAAGTTTGGCAGGGAGTATAAACCAGGAGCGCCTCACGTTGCTTACCGAAGCTGAGCAGCCGACCAGGACGGGGACGAGCTCACCCAGACATACGTATTCAGATCTGACGCTGGTCAAGAAAGTGGTGAATGCAGAATGGAATAACTTAAAAGTAAACATTAGACAGAAGTCTGTCTGGTTGGGGAAATAATTATTGAAATGTAACGACCAACCAATCCCTAAATCAGGAGCCCAACGTTTCGAAACCGGTTCGGCTTCTTCTTCAGGGGCGACTATTGAGGAAAGGAGCCGCAATCTTCTTTTTCCTCTATGGCGGAGGCGAATGCGCACGATCCCATCTTCTTCCTCTTTGATCGTTTTTTGAAGACGCATGGTAGAGCCCGTTCACATACACAGATGGCAGTGCGCCAAGAGACCTATTAATGTTTGTTGGCGTGGTCTGAATGTGCCAAGATTCAAGGAAGAGCCTCCGGCGAGGATTAGTTTCGATGTCCAGGATGCGCGTGTTTAGAAAGTCAATGCGGTGGTCATTTTTTTCACAGTGTTCAGCAACCGCGCTGCGCTCTTGATCGAAGTTGCGCACATCAATCTTGTGTTGACGCATTCGTTCATGATAATTCTTTGTTTCCCCGATGTACGAGGACGGGCACTCAGCGCAGGGAATCTCGTACACCACACCTTGCGCTTTCTCTTTAGGGGGCCGATCTTTTGGTCGTGGCATAAAGCGTCCAAGGGTTGAAATTGGCTTGTGGGCCATCTGAATGCCCTCCTTAGCTAGCACCCGTGCCAGCGCTTCACTTGTTCCCTTGATGTATGGGACGCTGATGCGCGTGGTTGGCCGGCGTTTCGTATCAGCCTGTGACTGGTGGTGTTGTCGACTACGGTTTTGACGACGGGCAATGCGGTGTATGAAGCTGTCCGTATATCCGTTCTTTTTGAGGTCGGAAATGATGGTTTCTTCTTCTTTTCGTCGGTCAGAATCAGTTGAGCAAAGGTTCTTTGCCCTTGATAGTAGTGTGGTAACCACTGATACTTTATGACTCGTTGGGTGGTTGGAGTCAAATTGTAAGTATCTTCCGGTGTGCGTTGGTTTCCGGTAAACTGAGAACTGAAGATGGTCTCCCTGCCTTTGTACAAGCACATCGAGAAACGGTAAGGTGTTGTTTTTTTCCCGTTCCACGGTGAATTGGATGTTAGGCTCGATCGAATTGAGGTGTTTCAAAAAGTTGTCTACTTGAGACTTCTTCATGACGCAGAAGCAGTCGTCCACATATCTTAGAAATACCTTGGGGCTTGCAGCAAAAGACTGGAGAGCCTGTTGTTCTATGGCTTCCATGCACAGGTTTGCCGTGGCGACAGAGATTGAGGCCCCCATTGCGGTTCCACTGGTCTGCTTAAAGTACTCTCCTTTGAAGCTGAAATAGGTGTTACTCAGGCAGAATTCAAGGAGGCGGCAAAGTTCGTCCACGCTGAGCTTGGTCCTGTTGCTCAAATCGCTGTCTTTCTCCAGGGTGTTTCTGGCAGTCATGACTGCTAAGGAGACCGGAACGCTCGTGAACAGGGATATCACGTCAAAAGATACCAGAATCTCCTCAGCGTTTAGCTGTAAATGCGAAATCTGCTCCACAAAGTCGCTGGCGTTGCGCACGTATGTCGGGGTTTTCCCAACGAGAGGAGAGATAGTGTGATGAAGGTAGTTTGACAGTGCTTTGAGCGGAGAGGTGGTGAAGTCCACGATGGGTCGGAGGGGAACGTCAGGTTTGTGTATTTTTGGAAGTCCGTAGAAACCGGGGGTAAAGCCATTCCGGCATAGAAGGCGCAGGTGAAGGCTCCTGGAATCTGGGTGCCCTTTGAAAATCTCCGTAAGAATTTTGTTCAACTTCGTCTGGACTTGTGATGTTGGGTCCCTCTTGAGTTTTTCATATGTTGAGCAGTCAAGGAGATCGCGGACCTTATGCTCATAGGCATCCCGGTCTAGGACTACCGTTGAGTTGCCCTTATCCGCTGGCAGGATCACGATGTTCTTGTCCTCTCGAAGCTTCCGAAGAGCTTGCACCTCTTCTCTTGATAAATTGTGTCGGTGATGTTGTGGAACTTTTGACAGCACACCAACCACTTTTTGTCGGACTCGTTCGCGAGCGTTTGAATCCAGCTGCGCGATGCCGTCTTCTATTGTGGCAACCATTTTTGGCAAAGGTGGCTTCGTCGTTGTCATATTAAAACCGTGACCCTTTGCTAAGATTGCAGTCTCACAAGGAGAAAGTCGTCTTGAAGAAAGGTTCGTGACAAACCCGTCGATGTTGTACGGCGCCTTGTTTTTCTCCGTCAGTCTTGAAAATTTCTTACGCTGGGCTGTTTGCTGTTTTGCTGCAGCAGTGGCAGCGACACTTGTGGCGAACGACTCTAAAGCTGGAAACACGTCGGGGATTCGATGTTCTAGCTTCCGACGAGTAAAAAACAGGTCCAGCTCTTTTTTCTTTATAGTTGAGTTGCACTCGTGTATTCGAGCTTTAACTAACCGGTGCTCCGCCTGGTCGATAATCTTGTGTCCCTCTGGTGTATGGACGATGCGCTTGAGATGAAGACTGCGGGGGACCACGTGTGAATCTCGGCAGTTTCTTGTAAACTCAAGGTGGGTCTTAAAGGTCGAGATGGTGCGAGCGATGTGCACATACCGTTTTGCCAGCTGTGTAGTCTCCTCTCCGTAGTCAAGACGTAAAGACTTAAAAGTAAACATTAGACAGAAGTCTGTCTGGTTGGGGAAATAATTATTAAAATGTAACGACCAACCAATCCCTAAATCAGGAGCCCAACGTTTCGAAACCGGTTCGGCTTCTTCTTCAGGGGCGACTATTGAGGAAAGGAGCCGCAATCTTCTTTTTCCTCTATGGCGGAGGCGAATGCGCACGATCCCATCTTCTTCCTCTTTGATCGTTTTTTGAAGACGCATGGTAGAGCCCGTTCACATACACAGATGGCAGTGCGCCAAGAGACCTATTAATGTTTGTTGGCGTGGTCTGAATGTGCCAAGATTCAAGGAAGAGCCTCCGGCGAGGATTAGTTTCGATGTCCAGGATGCGCGTGTTTAGAAAGTTGGTTGGTTGGTTGGTTGGTAGAAAGTGGTTGGTCGTTACATTTTAATAAGAATGGAATAACCTAATGGAGGAACTTGGTACCGACCAGTGCATACTGGAAGTAACTACGCAGGACTCAGAATACTGAAGAACGACGGGAAAGGCAAGAAGTACGAATTGGGATTCACAGAGAAGACAGAGAGGGAAGGGTGCAGCTAGCATCGAGAACACCGAGAAGCGTTTCATGGGGGTGATCGCCAGTGTCCAACAGCTCGTGACTGAAGTGGAACTTTCGGAGAGGACCCCACCAGCAGACACGCATATGCTTCATCTTTCGGAAGCGTGACGCGGGCTCATCAGGAGATGGAAGAGACAAGGCTACAAGAAGCTGACGAACAGGATTGAAACGCTAAAGAAGATGGCCGAGGACTATGCGCTGGACTTGGCTAGCAAGAACTGATATGGCCTGTCTGACCCTATACGGGGAAGCCTAAAAACGGCTCTGGTGTAAAGTCTACTTAGGGCATTCATCGACCCAAGTTGGGTGAGGGCAGTGTCGTACTGTCGTTTAGCGGCACTGATACATACTGGAGATATCGTGGAATATAAAGGATAGATTCACCAAGAATTGGAATGGGCCGATTATGGTCGCGGAGTTGGAATATGAGCAGGGTCCATGAGGAAGGGCGCAGCACTCGGACTACACTCTACAGCGAAACTCCTCTACAACTTGGGAGAAGGGGATCTGAATGAGCTAATAAGCCATTTGAACGAACATTTCAGTGAGCGGGGCATTACTCCTGATAGCTGGAATTCGGCTGACATTCACTTCATACCGAAATCAAAGAAGGAGCTAAAGCCAGAATAATCTGCGGCCAATTTTGTTTACATCTTGCCTGGGTAAGGCGTTCGAATCAGTCATAAACTCTAAGGTTATGAGGTTTTTGGAGAAGGAACAACTCCTTCCGAATACGCAATTCGGTTTCAGACCTCACACGTCGACGCAGGGCATTATTTTGTGAATATATAAGATGCATTTAAGCGTTAGACATAAAAGGCGCGTTTGATAATGTTTTGCACGAAAGTATACTTAGCGGTCTCAGCAGAGTTAACTGCGGGAGTAGAAACGTAGTACGTCCGCAGCTTTTTGACGGACGGAACAGCTACGCTGACGTTGAGAAGTATAAAATCCTGGACATATTGACTAGGTTCAAGAGGTACGCCTCATTTGGCAGTACCTTCCCCGTTACTGTTCAACCTGCGCTGCGGGGTCTGCCGGAAGCTTTGAGGGAACTTCGGAATGTGGAGCATGCCATCAACGCGGATGACATCACTTTGTGGTGCGGGGAGGGCAGTGACGCGGAAATAGAGGAGACGTCTCTGGCGGCGGTGAAGGTCGTCGCGGAATATGTTAAGGCATATGGGCTTACGTGAGCCCAGGATAAATATATCTGAGCTTCTTGTATTCCGAAACTCTCGCGAGAAGGTGGTCGATCACATTGACGTGGTGATAGACGGAGCCCGGGTCCCCAAATCAGCGGAGGTTTGGTTTCTGGGCCAGCTTATACAACATGGGAAGAGGAACAAGTCGAATATCTACCGACTGGACGCCATGATCACGCAGGTGTGCGGTATGATGAGGCGGATCGAAAACCGCAGACACGGCATAGAAGGGAAGGAGGCAATACACTTGGTCCAGACCTTCATATTGCCAGTCTGACGTACCGAACTCCGTAATAGAACTTCTCCAAGGTCGGAAAATCAAAACCATGATGTGCTGATAAGGTGGGCGTTCAAAACTCGCTGGGGCTACGGGAACGTAGGCGACCGAGAAACTGCTTAAACGAGGGCTGCATAACACCATAGAAGAACTTCATAAAGCTCATCTAATGTCACAGCTGAACCGACTCGTCTCGACTGTGAACGAAGCACGTGGCTGCTGAATATCCTGGGAATGGCAGTGCCCGGCGGCTCTCACGGGCCCGGAGACGGGGGAAGTGCTGCCGGATGAGGTCAGGTCGGAGATTAACGGTCAGTAAAATCCCGAGCAACATGCACCCGGATAGGAATACTACATGGAGCCAAGCGCGTGCGGTGGCCTTGGTTCGTGCCTGGGACAGCAGAGATGGAACTCTGCACATACATGGGGCCGATCCGATGCTGGAGGTCGCCGCAATAGCGGTGGCCAGTGCAAAAGGGCAACTGAGGCAAGTCGCTTAATTGCGGGCGCAGACGGATGAACAAATAGGAGAGGCGGCCGTTGCGTTGATGGTGGTTTGCAATCCTCGCGCGGCGATTATTTCGAATTCACAAAATACTTGTAGGATCTTTGCGCTAGATGTGGTGGGTCAACGAGCTCTGAGGATCCTAAGCAAAATCAAAGTAAAGTAGGTACATTTGATCTGGACACCCGGGCATATGAGGCAGGGTCGGAAACGAGGCGTGGAATGCTGCGGACCCGGGGCGCAGTATACCGGGACTCGCTTCCGCCACAGAGGGGTCAAGAGAGTGGGCCTTCTTACAGTGAGGCCTTAAAGGCAAGATGAGCAGCATAGAGTACAATATTCATAGCCGGACAAAAGAGTTGGGCAAGGAAAGATAATTCATGGGAAGGAGAGTGCAGATAGAGACTTTCGTCACACCGGTCAAGCTACATCTGTGGTACCCGTAGCGGTACGTCACGGCAGGCTGTCCCTTCTGTGGTGCGCGCTGGGCGGACGGTCATCGCGTTGTCTGGATGTGCAAGAAGATACCAAGACTGGCTCCACTGAATGAGCCCACAATCGACGAGTGGGAAGCGGGACTAAAGCCCACGAGGTCTAGCGATAAGAGGCTGCTTGTGGCCAGGGCAGTGCAAGTGACATCGTGCTTGAAGCCCCGGAATCGGGGCACACAGTAACTCTGTCCTCTTTTGTTTCATCAGACATCTTTCCTTTCCCAACCCTTACGAGTGAAAAAAGGTTCCAACTACGACATCTCAACATTCTTCAAAAGCCGCCCTGGTTCACAAAGGACGTACTCGCAAATTCGGATTACATCTCTTGAAGACACAACGTCACATGCAAACGTCTTCTACGACGTCCACGTGCTTTGAAAATATTTCTGCTGATTGACTAAGACGTCATTAAAAAACGTAAAGCTATCACCACGATTCTTCAAATGGGACACTGGGGCCATATATCGGAAACAGAAACGAAATGACTATAGTCGGTGACAGCTCAAGAACGAAGTAGAAGCTTCTCCCACCTCTTTTCCACTTTAGGAGAGCGAACGGTGGATAGGCGGTCGCCTCCTCTCCACCGTTCGCACTACTAAAGTGTAAAGGTGTGGGAGGAGCTTCCACTTCGTTCTTGACCGGTCACCGACTATAGGGTAAATGTTTACATCGTGTAAAACCAGACCCTTACGTAACGCTTTACAGAAGTAACGACTTACGTGCATTTAGTTACTTCCATCGGTAACGTGGTAACTCACTTATCTTCCAAGTCATAAAATGAGTAACTTATTCTTGTTAATTTTTGGTTGTATAACGATTAACGGTGTTTATTGACTTTTGCCAAACAACATGCACAACACGAGTTATCCAACCTGTTTCTCGAACCAGTTACTTTTCCGGCGCAAAAGCAAAATGATATCAGTAACATCAAAGTTATCGCTCAACATGTCTCTAGAACTCGAAAATGGTTGATGGTCGCCTGCTTCAGGATAAGCATTCACGAAACAAAGACAACAAGGTTCTTTTCATTAAAGCTTTTAGATGCGGAGCATCTCTTGCTCGGGTCTATGTCCCGCGGCCTTGTAGTCCGCACTCACATTACGCACGCGCAACTCTCCTCCTTCCCCTCTCCAACAGCTGCGCGTTACTCTCTCCACTCTCTCTCTCTACCAGCTGCGTGCACTGCGCGTGCGTTCGCTTCTACTCACACCGCGCGCGCACGCGCAACTCTCCTCCTCTAGTCTCCTCTCCTTCAAGTGTGAAAAAAATAAACGGCGAGCGGCGAGCGTTCCAAGTTTCTCTGCCGCGAGCCGCGACGAAGGCTCGCGTAGGGGGTAACGCTAGGGCAGTCGGTGGCGCCATCTCTCGACGTCAGCACGCAACCGACTCTTTCCTCGGAACGAACACGATGCTCCGCATCACCCCAAGGTTCCCTCGGGAAGATGGTGAATTTTTGTATCTTACGTCTTTGGCCATCTTAGCTTTCTTTCCCTCCAAAAACGATAAAACTGAGGGCGATCAAATTTAGGCCAGCATTAGGGTGCGAAGAAACTCGTGTAGTGTACGATAATTTAACCAAGTATTCTAGGGATAACGGAAACAAACACAAACAGAAAGCTTTTGTGATTTTTCGCTCTCTGCCCACGCCTCATGGTCGAATCCGCACCTTTAGCCGGTAGGTCATTCTCGATTAAAATAGTTCTGTGCACCAGGCATCTTTAAACTTTATCCCAGCACTGCGTTACGACGCGGACAAGGTAAACGAAACTCAACAACCACACTCACACGCCTTTCTCGCCGATCACTTTACTTCAAATAAGTTTGCGGGATTCGGGTTAATTGTGATTTGAGCGAGAAAGGCGTGTGAAGATATATATATAGTGTGAAGATATATATGTATATCTTCACACTTCATTACAAAAATAAAGGAAAAGCCTTCTATTTCATGGCGGGTGTTGCTTTGCGCTCCAGAGATAACCGCTCTCACGCTGTGGTCGCCCTAGCGGTACCCACGAGTTCTTATTCTTTGAAGAGAGTTGGACAAAATACTTTGGCTTTGCTGAAATATAACACAAAGTGATAATAACGCCACTAACCAGCTCATAGAGTCATGGTAAAACAACTCGAAAAACGACGCTGCTACGGAATGATAGCTAGGGTCCATTATAGCAGCTGACGGGCAGTGTTAAAAACAACAAACCCGTCCAGGTGTTTTTTTCTGTTTTTTTTAGAGTGACGAATTGTAATAATGTGTTTCGCTGCTAGCGGTGCTGCATGCCTTTAGGTTTTTTTCTATTAAGTGGTGGGCTAAGCGATTTATACCTCTCCTTCATAAAAATTTGTCACACCGTGGCGACTTTATTCCGCTTAGTCATTTGATTTCAGCCATTCTAATTCCGTTTAGAAGGTGCGTCGTTCTGCAAACATCATTTGGCAATGTTATTTATGTGCTATCAATGCTAACAGTATGTTGAATAAAATACCTTCTTCGGATTAAACAAAAAAATTGTAGATCCCTTCCACTTCACATGTTATGTTATTTTTAAATCTATGACGACGCCTAGAAGACGAGGTCTTGGACGACCTAAACGGCGACTTCTAGGACGAGCTCGAGGATGACCTCGAGGACGACACCTAGAGGACGTCTAGGAGAACAAAGGACGACCTCAAGGACGAGTTCCAGGACACTCTCGAAGACGACGCCTAGAGGACGACGTCTAGGACGACCTCTAGAACACGTCTAGCACGACCTTAAAGCCGACTTCTTGGTCGACCTCTAGTACAACTTTTAGGACGACATCTAGACGACCGCGAAGAAAACTTCTAAAACGATCTCGAGGACGACGCCTGAAGGACGACCTCTCGGACGACTTCTAGGACGACGCCTAGGTAGACATTTCAGACAACCTCAAGGACGACTTCTAGGACTACATCGAGGAGTACGGCTAGAGGACGACGCCTAGGACGACCTCTCGGACGACCTCAAGGACGACTTCTACGACGACCTCGAGGACAATGCCTAGAGGTGATAACAAGGGATCACGACCTCACTATCTAATAATGGCAATGAAGGTTGACTCACGCTGGTTGCACTCTCTTTTTATTTTTATTTATTCATACCTGCCACGACCAATGGGGATTTTTCTGTCAACACTCGGGGATGCATTTTACCCCAGATCATAGCGCATGACAGCTTCGCTGTAGAACACACGGTCAGACCACTCCGCACTGCATGGGACAATTATCAATTTTGCGCGCTCTCGTTTCTACGCGATCACTGATGGCCCTTTGATTATCAAGAGCAGCAAATCAAGAGTGCGCGCATCATAAAAATGGCAAGTGTCGCCCACGTGTAAACAAGAGAAAGTTTAATGCCACGGCGTGGCCAAAAAAGTATCAGCAAGTTTCGACAGAACGTTTTGCAGTCTCCGAAAGATACGCAATCCTCTGTTAGGATTTTTGTTGTCTGTGGCTGCGCTTAAAAAGTACCTCATTTGTATGTCTCGTCCACATCTTTATTTATGTTCATGACAGATCCTTACAACCACAGAAACACTAAACTCCAGGTGATTTTTTGAAATCATAGTGACAGCGTTGGGGTCGTGGTGTATACCTACTATCTAGATGTATTACCCGAGACTCAGGCGAGAAGAACAGACACATCAATCCTGAAAAAGAAAAAAAAATCATTTTTTTACCTCCTGTGACATTTTGTTTTCTCTTCCACGATTGTTGTTTCTAGCTTTCTAGTTACACTTTCAGATAATCCATCAAGGTGATTCTTCAAATCAACATATCGCATGTGTGAATATTCAGTATGTCCACGAATGCGTTAAAGCGAGAAATTATTAGCAGCTCAAAACCTTTGAACAAGATTACTGCTTCAGAAAAACGAGGTATTCAAACTAGCGGCAAAGGTCGGCGTTACTTTCGAGCTTCAATAACGCGTTATCTTTAATCCCGGTAACGAGTAACATACGTAGTTACCATTCCGTCAAGTAATAAGTAAGTGTATTTAGTTACTTCTTTATATAACGTGTACGTGTCTGTGTAAGACACTATAAAAAGATTCGTTTTTGGCAAGATTTCTTCAGTTGCCTATATTTCAAAGCCTTTACTACGTGTTGGTTAGTCTTTTTTTAAGTGACAAAGAGAGATAGAGCAATTGCTAAGGAAAAAATGAAAGACATTTACAATTTTCTGTAATACCAAATTAGAGCGCAGCTCTTAAGGAGAATGAGGGGAGGGTACGGAGGGTAAGGCATGCCCCTCCTCCCCTCCCCTCGTCCTCTGCTCCCCTCCCATTTAGCGTGCTAAATTTTCTGCTAAATTTAGCGGGGAATTTTTCAGCTAAAAGATTTTCCCACTAAAATTAATGGGGAACTTTTTCCGCTAAATTTAGTGCTGAAATTTTCCCGCTAAATTTAGCAGGAATATTTTACCGCTAAATATAGCGAAAAAATTTTACCACTATATTCAGTTAGCGGAAACATTTTCCGCCAATTAAGGCGGAAAACTTTTGCCCTCATGTGTCGCACGTGACGTCACGTGTGACGTCATTATGCGAAACGTCCCATAATGCAACGCGCGGTTACGTTGATGGCAGCGACGACGCCGACGGCGTCGCCGCTCAAGCCGGAAACGGGCGGCTAAGAGCTGCGCTCTACAAAAATGAAAGACGTTTACAGCTCTCTGGAATGCCGAATTAGAGCGCCGCTTTTGAGGACGATGAGTTTAGGGTACGGATGGGTGGGCATGCCCCTCCTCCTCTTCTGCCCCCTCCCATTTAGCGGTAAATTTTCGATACTTTCGCGCTAAATTTAGCGAAATTATTCGCGCCAAAATTAGCGGAAACATTTTCCCGCTACATTTAGCGGAAAAATATTTCCACTAGAAAATTTTTTCAGCTAAATTTTGCGGGGGATTGTTTCTTTAAATTTAGCGTCAAATGTTTTCTGCTAAATTTAGCAGGGAGATTTCCCGCTAAATTTAGTAAGCAATTTTTACCGCTAACTTTCGGGAAAAAAAATTGTCCGGCTACATTTAGCAGAATTTTTTTCTGCTAAATTTAGCGAGAAATGTTTACGCTAAATTTAAAGAAAAAGATCGTCATCCTTCTTCTTCGTGACGTCACTGGTGACGTCACTTTCGACGTCAATATGTGAAACGTCCCATAATGCAACGCACGGTTACGCCGACG
>JAZHYW010042027.1:0-16154 GCA_037355805.1 Ixodes ricinus | reverse complement strand
CCCCGAATTCATAAACCTCACTTCGCTCAAACTTAACTTGCAACTGCCTCAAGTCGTGGCAGATCGCGTCAGAAATCACCCTCGAGACGCACCCTTCCCTCGCACTTCAATTCTCCCAAAAGTTTGAGGGATCGCGGTGGCGCTGCTGTCGCGACCCTCCGGCCTTCCTTCAACCTGCCTCAAATGATTTGAAGAACCCTCCATCCTGAAAGATGGCGGCTTACCGCAGCGATGTTGCAAGTCGGATTGCCTCTTTTGATTTTGCAACTCGCGCTTGCGATCTTCTATTCGGCAATGTTTACCCGCCCGGTCCGTCGGTGCCGCCAGTGCCGCTGACGAAGGCTGCAGGACCGCCTAAACCCCATGGAAATCTACAATGACGCCCAGTTCCTGGCAAGGTACAGATTCACGAAAGCGACAGTACAGGAGCTGCTCTCGCTGCTGCCTCTCAAAGAGATCGGGGACAAGCGAGGGCTACCGCTAACCCCGATGCTCCAGCTACTCGTCACACTTCGTTTCTACGCCGCCGGCACCTTCCAGAGTGTAACAGGAGATCTGGTGCATGTGTCCCAGGCGACGGTCTGCCGCACAGTCAACGAGGTGACGACGCTCATCGCCAAGAAATTGTTCCGGAAACTTGTGCACTTTCCCGAGCCATCGGAGTACCACGGCGTAACGCGGGACTTTCACGCCATCGGACAGTTCCCTGGTGTCACAGGATGTATAGACTGTACGCACGTGCGTATAAGAAGCCCCGGCGGAGAAGACGCCGAGGTATACCGAAACCGGAAAGGAGTGTTCTCCTTGAACGTCCAAGTGAGTTCATTTCATGTTTATGTATATTTTATCATAAACATAGCTCAGTACGAGTGATTTTTACGGATTTGAGAACATTTTAACTATTCAATACGGATTTTGTAAAGCAACTGTGCTCCTGCTTCTCAGCAAGGATCTGGAGTCTGACGCGAGATATTCAGTTGTACAAAGTGTTTTACAGAACAATGTTATCTGTCTTCAGGCAATCACTGGCCCTCAGCTCCAGTTTTTCGATGTGGTGGCAAGTTGGCCGGGTTCTTCGCACGACAGCCGCATCTTCGAGAACAGCCGTGCTCGGGTTCTTTACGAAGAAAGAAAAGTGCCCGGTTTCCTGCTGGGAGACATGGGCTATGGTTGTCTTCGCTTCCTGATGACACCGCTGGCAGAGCCTGGACCACCAAATAGCCCAGGAGACAGGTAAGCTAATGCATCATCAATACTCGAGGTTTTGTTGTGATACTGACGAGACACAACAGCTTTTTTCTTCTTTTGTGAATAGTTTCCTTAAGAAACACCTATGAACATGCACTTAAAATAAGTGCACTCCGACATGTCTTGAGATTTGAAAGTAAAAATCACCACCGCCAGCAATTATAGTAAGAAAGACACGGCATCGGGCCTGGCGGAAGGGCTTCTCAAAGAAAAGTATTATCTCCTGCAGCTCCCAGCATAGCACATTTTAAAAAGCAAACAAAATGTTGTAATGAAACTGTGTTCTTTCCAGGCAAATGATGTTTGAGTAAAACTAATAAGGTTGAAAGATTAAAAAATATTGTGGATATATAGCAACAAACAGGCTATAAATACCATAGAAAAGGCCACAATGTCCTTGGGACAGTGTTGTGATGACATATCAAATGTTTAATCATATATTCAGGTACAACAAGGCCCAGATTCGGACGAGGAACTCTGTTGAGAGGGCCTTCGGTGTGTGGAAGAGACGCTTCCCATGCCTGGACATGCGTCTGCAGTACAAGACTCGTCGCTCCTGTGCAATCATCACTGCATGTGCAGCCTTGCACAACTTGGGACGCGAGAGGAACGAGCCACTACCTCCTCCTCCACCCCCACAACCAAGCCCCAGGGTGCGCAACGTTCGGAGGCAGCAGCAGCTTCATCTGCCACCGGTTGACCCAGAGGACTGCCCTACGGGTATCCTTGTCCGGCGGCAGTTGATCCAGAGCCGTTTCCAATAAGCTGGATCTGCCAAGTTTTACGATTTTGTCGTAAACTTGTGAAAAGGCACTTGTGAAAAGGCATAGTAAGGCAACACTTGTGAAAAGGCATGCATGCATGTATCTGGAAAGTTTCGTAAAATGGAGAATGTATGAGAAAAAAGATGGCGGCAACTCACCTAAGCTTTTAGTTCTGCGTTTAAAAAAGACAAGCTTGAAAGTATGAGTTTATTATTTGTATTTAGCATTCCTTCTGTGCTGGCCTTTATTCAGAAAAGATTTCGGAAAATAAAGTGATGAAAAATAGGTGCAAAGAATTTTGTTTTCCTTCTAAAATATACTGTTGAAGCAACAGGAAATATTTACTAATACGTCATATTTTCTAAATAAGAGTTTGGCACCCCTCACTATTTTTGTGAAACTTGCCACAATTTCTGACAATATTACCTGCCCTTTAGTTTGGCCACTATGAAAAGTCTGCAACTTGTTACATGGCTTAACATGTAGTACCCTACAAGCACCACCACCGAATTAGTATGATAAGTGCATTCAAGGTCCTACTTCCATATCCGTACGAGATTTCAGATCGACTTTCCAAGTATCGGTAAAAGCAGCCAGTTGGATGGCATTTTATTTCTTCTCCTTCTCTTTCAGATCGTGAAGCCAGATCCTTTCTTGTGTTTTCAGAACCCTCATCTGTACTTTGTGCTGGGCAGCTCTTTTTCTTAATTGGTCGCGGTGGTCTTCCTTGAGGAGGGTGCAACGCAGGTCATGCTCCTCCTGGAGAAGGGCCATCCTCCAATCATTTTCTTTTTCCAGGCTCCTTTCTAGCAGTGCCATGCGTCCCCTGGGCTGATGAGCACTACTAGTAGCAGGAGCTTCAGGGCTTGTCGCTGCTGGCACCACTGCAGCACATGCCTGACTGGTGGGGCTCGCTCGGGCTGTGGAGGGTTCACCAGTGCTGCTTCTACCAGCGACGTCGCCGTCGGCGTAACCGTGCGTTGCATTATGGGACGTTTCACATAATGACGTCGAATGTGACGTCACCAGTGACGTCACGAAGAAGAGGATGATGATTTTTTCTTTAAATTTATGCGTAAACATTGTCTGGCTAAATTTAGCAGAAAAAAATTCTGCTAACTGTAGCAGGACAATTTTTTTACCGAACGTTAGCGGTAAAAATTTCTTACTAAATTTAGCGGGAAATCTCCCTGCTAAATTTAGCAGAAAAATTCGCCGCTAAATTTAAATAAACAAATCCCCTCACAAAATTTAGCTGAAAAATTCCCTAGTGTGCAAATATTTTTCCACTAATATAGCGGGAAAATGTTCCGCTAGATTTAGCGCGAATAATTTCGCTAAATGTAGCGCGAAAGTAGCGAAAATTTACCGCTAAATTGAGGGGGCAGGAGAGGAGGAGGGCATGCCTGCCCATCCGTACCCTAAACTCATCGTCCTCAAAAGCGGCGCTCTAATCCGGCATTCACAGAGCTGTAAACATCTTTCATTTTGTAGAGCGCAGCTCTTAGCCGCCCGTTTCCGGCTTGAGCGGCGACGCCGTACGGCGTCGTCGCTGCCATCAACGTAACCGCGCGTTGCATTATGGGACGTTTCGCATAATGACGTCACACGTGACGTCACGTGCGACACATGAGGGCAAAAGTTTCCGCCTAAATTGGCGGAAAATGTTTCCGCTGACTGAATATAGTGGGAAAATTGTTTCGCTATATTTAGCGGTAAAATATTCCTGCTAAATTTTGCGGGAAAATTTCAGCGCTAAATTTAGCGGAAAAAGTTCCCCATTAATTTTAGTGGGAAAATCTTCTAGCTGAAAAATTCCCCGCAAATTTAGCAGAAAATTTAGCGAAAATTTGCCGCTAAATGGGAGGGGAGCAGAGGACGAGGGGAGGGGGAGGAGGGGCATGCCTTACCCTCCGTACCCTTCCCTCATTCTCCTTAACAGCTGCGCTCTGATTTGGCATTACAAAAAATTGTAAATGTCTCATTTTTTCCTTAGCAATTGCTCTATCTCTATTTGTCACTTAAAAAAAGACTAACCAACACGTAGTAAAGGCTTTCAAATATAGGCACCTCAAGAAATCTTGCCAAAAACGAATCTTTTTATAGTGTCTTACATAGACACGTACACGTTATACAAAGAAGTAACTAAATACACTTGCTTATTACTTGACGGAATGGTAACTACGTATGTTACTTGTTACCGGGATTAAAGATAACGCGTTATTGAAGCTCGAAAGTAACGCCGACCTTTGCCGCTAGTTCGAATACCTCGTTTTTCTGAAGCAGTAATCTTGTTGAAAGGTTTTGAGCTGCTAATAATTTCTCGCTTTAACGCATTCGTGGACATACTGAATATTCACACATGCGATATGTTGATTTGAAGAATCACCTTGATGAATTATCTGAAACTGTAACTAGAAAGCTAGAAACAGCAATCGTGGAAGAGAAAACAAAATGTCACAGGAGGTAAAAAAATGATTTTTTTTTCTTTTTCAGGATTGATGTGTCTGTTTTTCTCGCCTGAGTCTCGGGTAATACATCTAGATAGTAGGTATACACCACGACCCCAACGCTGTCACTATGATTTCAAAAAATCACCTGGAGTTTAGTGTTTCTGTGGTTGTAAGGATCTGTCATGAACATAAATAAAGATGTGGACGAGACATACAAACGAGGTACATTTTAAGCGCAGCCACAGACAACAAAAATCCTAACAGAGGATTGCGTGTCTTTCGGAGACTGCAAAACGTTCTGTCGAAACTTGCTGATACTTTTTTGGCCGCGCCGTGGCATTAAACTTTCTCTTGTTTACACGTGGGCGACACTTGCCATTTTTATGATGCGCGCACCCTTGATTTGCTGCTCTTGATAATCAAAGGGCCATCAGTGATCGCGTAGAAACGAGAGCGCGCAAAATTGATAATTGTCCCATGCAGTGCGGAGTGGTCTGACCGTGTGTTCTACAGCGAAGCTGTCATGCACTATGATCTGGGGTAAAATGCATCCCCGAGTGTTGACAGAAAAATCCCCATTGGTCGTGGCAGGTATGAATAAATAAAAATAAAAAGAGAGTGCAACCAGCGTGAGTCAACCTTCATTGCCATTATTAGATAGTGAGGTCGTGATCCCTTGTTATCACCTCTAGGCATTGTCCTCGAGGTCGTCGTAGAAGTCGTCCTTGAGGTCGTCCGAGAGGTCGTCCTAGGCGTCGTCCTCTAGCCGTACTCCTCGATGTAGTCCTAGAAGTCGTCCTTGAGGTTGTCTGAAATGTCTACCTAGGCGTCGTCCTAGAAGTCGTCCGAGAGGTCGTCCTTCAGGCGTCGTCCTCGAGATCGTTTTAGAAGTTTTCTTCGCGGTCGTCTAGATGTCGTCCTAAAGTTGTACTAGAGGTCGACCAAGAAGTCGGCTTTAAGGTCGTGCTAGACGTGTTCCTAGAGGTCGTCCTAGACGTCGTCCTCTAGGCGTCGTCTTCGAGAGTGTCCTGGAACTCGTCCTTGAGGTCGTCCTTTGTTCTCCTAGACGTCCTCTAGGTGTCGTCCTTGAGGTCATCCTCGAGCTCGTCCTAGAAGTCGCCGTTTAGGTCGTCCAAGACCTCGTCTTCTAGGCGTCGTCATAGATTTAAAAATAACATAACATGTGAAGTGGAAGGGATCTACAATTTTTTTGTTTAATCCGAAGAAGGTATTTTATTCAACATACTGTTAGCATTGATAGCACATAAATAACATTGCCAAATGATGTTTGCAGAACGACGCACCTTCTAAACGGAATTAGAATGGCTGAAATCAAATGACTAAGCGGAATAAAGTCGCCACGGTGTGACAAATTTTTATGAAGGAGAGGTATAAATCGCTTAGCCCACCACTTAATAGAAAAAAAACCTAAAGGCATGCAGCACCGCTAGCAGCGAAACACATTATTACAATTCGTCACTCTAAAAAAAACAGAAAAAAACACCTGGACGGGTTTGTTGTTTTTAACACTGCCCGTCAGCTGCTATAATGGACCCTAGCTATCATTCCGTAGCAGCGTCGTTTTTCGAGTTGTTTTACCATGACTCTATGAGCTGGTTAGTGGCGTTATTATCACTTTGTGTTATATTTCAGCAAAGCCAAAGTATTTTGTCCAACTCTCTTCAAAGAATAAGAACTCGTGGGTACCGCTAGGGCGACCACAGCGTGAGAGCGGTTATCTCTGGAGCGCAAAGCAACACCCGCCATGAAATAGAAGGCTTTTCCTTTATTTTTGTAATGAAGTGTGAAGATATACATATATATCTTCACACTATATATATATATCTTCACACGCCTTTCTCGCTCAAATCACAATTAACCCGAATCCCGCAAACTTATTTGAAGTAAAGTGATCGGCGAGAAAGGCGTGTGAGTGTGGTTGTTGAGTTTCGTTTACCTTGTCCGCGTCGTAACGCAGTGCTGGGATAAAGTTTAAAGATGCCTGGTGCACAGAACTATTTTAATCGAGAATGACCTACCGGCTAAAGGTGCGGATTCGACCATGAGGCGTGGGCAGAGAGCGAAAAATCACAAAAGCTTTCTGTTTGTGTTTGTTTCCGTTATCCCTAGAATACTTGGTTAAATTATCGTACACTACACGAGTTTCTCCGCACCCTAATGCTGGCCTAAATTTGATCGCCCTCAGTTTTATCGTTTTTGGAGGGAAAGAAAGCTAAGATGGCCAAAGACGTAAGATACAAAAATTACACCATCTTCCCGAGGGGAACCTTGGGGTGATGCGGAGCATCGTGTTCGTTCCGAGGAAAGAGTCAGTGTGCGTGCTGACGTCGAGAGATGGCGCCACCGACTGCCCTAGCGTTACCCCCTACGCGAGCCTTCGTCGCGGCTCGCGGCAGAGAAACTTGGAACGCTCGCCGCTCGCCGTTTATTTTTTTCACACTTGAAGGAGAGGAGACTAGAGGAGGAGAGTTGCGCGTGCGCGCGCGGTGTGAGTAGAAGCGAACGCACGCGCAGTGCACGCAGCTGGTAGAGAGAGAGAGTGGAGAGAGTAACGCGCAGCTGTTGGAGAGGGGGAAGGAGGAGAGTTGCGCGTGCGTAATGTGAGTGCGGACTACAAGGCCGCGGGACATAGACCCGAGCAAGAGATGCTCCGCATCTAAAAGCTTTAATGAAAAGAACCTTGTTGTCTTTGTTTCGTGAATGCTTATCCTGAAGCAGGCGACCATCAACCATTTTCGAGTTCTAGAGACATGTTGAGCGATAACTTTGATGTTACTGATATCATTTTGCTTTTGCGCCGGAAAAGTAACTGGTTCGAGAAACAGGTTGGATAACTCGTGTTGTGCATGTTGTTTGGCAAAAGTCAATAAACACCGTTAATCGTTATACAACCAAAAATTAACAAGAATAAGTTACTCATTTTATACTTGGAAGATAAGTAGTTACCACGTTACCGATGGAAGTAACTAAATGCACGTAAGTCGTTACTTCTGTAAAGCGTTACGTAAGGGTCTGGTTTTACACGATGTAAACATTTACCCTATAGTCGGTGACCGGTCAAGAACGAAGTGGAAGCTCCTCCCACACCTTTACACTTTAGTAGTGCGAACGGTGGAGAGGAGGCGACCGCCTATCCACCGTTCGCTCTCCTAAAGTGGAAAGAGGTGGGAGAAGCTTCTACTTCGTTCTTGAGCTGTCACCGACTATAGTCATTTCGTTTCTGTTTCCGATATATGGCCCCAGTGTCCCATTTGAAGAATCGTGGTGATAGCTTTACGTTTTTTAATGACGTCTTATCAATCAGCAGAAATATTTTCAAAGCACGTGGACGTCGTAGAAGACGTTTGCATGTGGCGTTGTGTCTTCAAGAGATGTAATCCGAATTTGCGAGTACGTCCTTTGTGAACCAGGGCGGCTTTTGAAGAATGTTGAGATGTCGTAGTTGGAACCTTTTTTACTCGTAAGGGTTGGGAAAGGAAAGATGTCCGATGAAACAAAAGAGGACAGAGTTACTGTGTGCCCGATTCCGGGGCTTCAAGCACGATGTCACTTGCACTGCCCTGGCCACAAGCAGCCTCTTATCGCTAGACCTCGTGGGCTTTAGTCCCGCTTCCCACTCGTCGATTGTGGGCTCATTCAGTGGAGCCAGTCTTGGTATCTTCTTGCACATCCAGACAACGCGATGACCGTCCGCCCAGCGCGCACCACAGAAGGGACAGCCTGCCGTGACGTACCGCTACGGGTACCACAGATGTAGCTTGACCGGTGTGACGAAAGTCTCTATCTGCATTCTCCTTCCCATGAATTATCTTTCCTTGCCCAACTCTTTTGTCCGGCTATGAATATTGTACTCTATGCTCTCATCTTGCCTTTAAGGCCTCACGGTAAGAAGGCCCACTCTCTTGACCCCTCTGTGGCGGAAGCGAGTCCCGGTATACTGCGCCCCGGGTCCGCAGCATTCCACGCCTCGTTTCCGACCTGCCTCATATGCCCGGGTGTCCAGATCAAATGTACCTACTTTACTTTGATTTTGCTTAGGATCCTCAGAGCTCGTTGACCCACCACATCTAGCGCAAAGATCCTACAAGTATTTTGTGAATTCGAAATAATCGCCGCGCGAGGATTGCAAACCACCATCAACGCAACGGCCGCCTCTCCTATTTGTTCATCCGTCTGCGCCCGCAATTAAGCGACTTGCCTCAGTTGCCCTTTGCACTGGCCACCGCTATTGCGGCGACCTCCAGCATCGGATCGGCCCCATGTATGTGCAGAGTTCCATCTCTGCTGTCCCAGGCACGAACCAAGGCGTTTAGTATTCCTATCCGGGTGCATGTTGCTCGGGATTTTAGTGACCGTTAATCTCTGACTGACCTCATCCGGCAGCACTTCCCCCGTCTCCGGGCCCGTGAGAGCCGCCGGGCACTGCCATTCCCAGGATATTCAGCAGCCACGTGCTTCGTTCACAGTCGAGAAGAGTCGGTTCAGCTGTGACATGAGCTTTATGAAGTTTTTCTATGGTGTTATGCAGCCCTCGTTTAAGCAGTTTCTCGGTCGCCTACGTTCCCGTAGCCCCAGCGAGTTTTGAACGCCCACCTTTTCAGCACATCATGGTTTTGATTTTCCGCCTTGGAGAAGTTCTAGTACGGAGTTCGGTACGTCAGACTGGCAATAGGAAGGTCTCGACCAAGTGCATTGCCTCCTTCCCTTCTATGCCGTGTCTACGGTTTCGATCCGCCTCATCATACCGCACGCCTGCGTGATCATGGCGTCCATTCGGTAGATAATGGGCTTGTTCCTCTTCGCATGTTGTATAAGCTGGCCCAGAAACCAAACCTCCGCTGATTTGGGGACCCGGAATCCGTCTATTACCACGTCAATGTGATCGACCACCTTCTCGCGAGAGTTTCGGAATACAGGAAGCTTAGGTATATTTATCCTGGGCTCACGTAAGCCCATATGCCTTAACATATTCCGGGACGACCTTCACCGCCGCCAGAGACGTCTCCTCTATTTCCGCGTCACTGCCCTCCCCGCACCACAAAGTGATGTCATCCGCGTTGATGGCATGCTCCACATTCCGAAGTTCCCTCAAAGCTTCCGGCAGACCCCGCAGCGCCAGGTTGAACAGTAACGGGGAAGGAACTGCCCCATGAGGCGTACCTCTTGAGCCTAGTCAATATGTCCAGGATTTTATACTTCTCAACGTCAGCGTAGCTGTTCCGTCCGTCAAAAAGCTGCGGGCGTACTAAGTTTCTACTCCCGCAGTTAACTCTGCTGAGACCGCTAAGTATACTTTCGTGCAAAACATTATCAAACGCGCCTTTTATGTCTAACGCTTAAATGCATCTTATATATTCACAAAAGAGTGCCCTGCGTTGACGTGTGAGGTCTGAAACCGAATTGCGTATTCGGAAGGAGTTGTTACTTCTCCAAAAACCTCATAACCTTAGAGTTTATGACTGATTCGAACGCCTTACCCAGGCAAGATGTAAACAAAATGGGTCGCAGATATTCTAGCTTTAGCTCCTTTGATTTCGGTATGAAGTGAATGTCAGCCGAATTCCAACTATCAGGAGTAATGCCCCGCTCACTGAAATGTTCGTTCAAATGGCTTATTAGCTCTTTCAGATCCCCTTCTCCAAAGTTATAGAAGAGTTTCGCTGTAGAGTGTAGTCCGAGTGCTGCGCCCTTCCTCATGGACCCTGCTCATATTCCAACTCCGCGACCATAATCGACCCATTCCGATTCTTGGTGAATTTATCCTTTATATTCCACGATATCTCCAGTATGTTTCAGTGCCGCTAAACGACCGTCCGGCACTGCCTTCACCAACTTGGGTCGATGAATGCCCTAAGCAGACTTTACACCTGAGCCGTTTTTAGGCTTCCCCGTATAGGGTCAGACAGGCCATACCAGTTCTTGCTAGCCAAGTCCAGCGCATAGTCCTCGGCCATCTTCTTTAGCGTTTCAATCCTGTTCTTCAGCTTCTTGTAGCCTTGTCTCTTCCATCTCCTGATGAGCCCGCGTCGCGCTTCCGAAAGATGAAGCATATGCGTGTCTGCTGTTGGGGTCCTCTCCGAAAGTTCCACCTCAGTCACGAGCTGTTGGACACTGGAGATCACCCCCATGAAACGCTTCTCGGTGTTCTCCATGTTAGCTGCACCTTTCCCTCTCTGTCTTCTCTATGAATCCCAATTCGTACTTCTTGCCTTTCCCGTCGTTCTTCAGTATTCTAAGTCCTGCGTAGTTACTTCCAGTATGCACTGGTCGGTACCAAGTTCCTCCATTAGGTTATTCCATTCTGCATTCACCACTTTCTTGACAATCGTCAGATCTGAACACCTATGTCTGCGTGAGCTCGTCCCCGTCCTGGTCGGCTGCTCAGCTTCGGTAAGCAACGTGAGGCGCTCCTGGTTTATACTCCCTGCCAAACTTCTGCCTTTCGGTAAAACGTACTTGCAGCCCCAACCTGGCGGGGAAGGACCGGATAAAAAGCGGGTCCTTCCCCGCCTCCTTGACTCACACCCGCGAAGAACGGCCTGAAGTACGGCTTGTGGTGCCTTGAATTTCTATACACATTCACCACATGCACAAACCCGATCCCCACTTTCCACTGGGAGGATTGTCATATGACAGCACGACACTTCACCGCCTTCAAGTACAGTCTCATGACTGCGTAGGTCTTCTGCAGAATCGTCGCGACATATTGGTCACCCACGATTGCAGTCGAGACATTGATCTTCATTGTCTTTTTGCCTGGCTCCTGCAGCAGTATCATCACCGGGAATTGGGCTCAAAGACACCCTAAGGCTAAGGCTCACTTGTTTTCGATCCATCTCCTGCAGTTTCACTGCGACACTTTCAAATTTGGCTTCTCTGACTTGTACATGATTACGCATCCAAACGTTTTGCATCCCGTTGGACCACTCCCGTCTTCCTCCTCTTCGAGTCGAACTGCCTGAAGAAACTATCATGGTTTTGATCAAGCGCCTCACCTAACTTCTCCAGCGCGGTGACCCTGCATGCCAGTTACATCAGGTGGATGGTGAATAATTCTTGAAATCCCTGGATCGCCCGTTAAACGCCCGTCTTCAAGATCACTTTGCACTTGCTTTGCTGAGACTACCCCGTCTCTTCCTTTTTCGTTCCGGAGTTCTTCCAGGGTCGTTCAGCAGTGAGTCACGTTCTCCTCATGGCTTGTATCTCTACAGCTTCCGCCTCGCTCCATCCAACCCCTCACCATGATCGTATATTGTGCTTCCAGCAACCTTACGAACGTCATCTCGTCCAATCCTTTCGGCTGGAAGCTCTGGACCGATTCCCCACCAGGCTTGTGTTCTCCTTCAGGTCCACCGCGACCCGATGAGTCTTCATATGGACCTTGTGCTTGTATATCCTCACGCGGGGAAGCCTAAGAGGTTTCCTCGACTTGAAAATTCTTGCCCGCCGTTGTTCCACCGGCCTACTGTTCATCTAGCTTTCTGCAGGCTTGTACCTCCCTCTTGCTCTCTTTCCTCTGCAGCAGTATCTGCACCCAGTTGTTGTCGGGTCCTCCGTTCTCCTGGTTCCCCAACGTGGCCTTCGGGTTTCTGTCGTTCGTGAGTGGCCGCAGAGCCGGGTCGATAAGTCCATGCGCCACCTTTTCTGGGTCGTAAACGAGCACCCGACTGATTCCTTGAAGTCCCTTGGCAGCCACGTCAGCTACAGTGCGTGTACTCTCCGACCACGTGAACTTGCCACCACGCTCGAGTGTACTTGTGCCTGTCGCAACCGAAAAAGGCATCTGCGGAGAAGCATTGCTGGAGGGTAGCGTCCAACTGCTCCTAGGAAGCAGGGATCGGCGTCGCAAGAGGCATCGCGGAGCCCAAGACGGACGCACTGTTGCACTTGTAACGAACTTCCGACAGGAGGCTCAGCACCTACGAAAGGCACCGCCGTGGGTCACGTC
Organism: Ixodes ricinus; assembly: GCA_037355805.1. Classification (NCBI taxonomy): domain Eukaryota; kingdom Metazoa; phylum Arthropoda; class Arachnida; order Ixodida; family Ixodidae; genus Ixodes; species Ixodes ricinus. The sequence goes on along the minus strand of JAZHYW010042027.1, from coordinate 3,720 downwards.
GAGAAACTCCCGGCTCAGCCGCTATCGCCGGAGTATCAGAAGACCTCTCTTCGTGGCCACACGAGACAACGCCGCCTTCGCAGTTCGACATCGATCCAACCCTGCCTACCCCACAACGGCGACAACTCAGTGACCTTCTAGCCGAGTTCACGCGAGTGCTTCTCTACGTCGTCAAAGGTACATGCCAAACGAGGGTCGCGAAACATCGAATTGTTACTGGTGACGACGCACTTCCCGTTCATCGATCGCCGTACCGTGTTTCGCTGAAAGAGAGAGAAGTCATCCAGAAGCAAGTTCAAGAAATGCTCGACGACGACATCATCCAGCCCTCAAACAGTCCGTGGGCTTCACCGGTAGTCCTGGTGAAAAAGCAAGGACGGGACTCTTCGGTTCTGCGTAAACTGTCGTAGGCTGAACGCCGTAAAAAAAGGACGTCTACCCGTTGTCCCGCATCGACGACACCCTGGACCGGCTGCGCCACGCCCGATACTTTCTGTCGATGGACCTGAAGAGTGGGTACTGGCAGATTGAGGTCCTGTTATCTATCATTCAGCCTTCAGCCTGCGCCACGACAGCGAGCGCCACGAGATCAGGCGTAGCTGGGCGGCCGCTCCGAGGGCCTCGGTGTGGCGCGCCTTGTCGACCTAAGCCTAACGAGACCCCTCGTGGGTTAGATACGAGAAAATGTCCTAAAAATGAGACATTACCTGCTCACCTGCTTGAATGTAGTATCAACCGAAACCTGATCGTTAGGTCTGTCCTCTTCAAAGCTTTTTACTGCAATAGAAATGATATTTCCGAACGAAAGAACGATTTTCCGCGGTGCCCATGGATCACGCGTCCGCTCTCAGCCCCGCCCCTCAGGGGATCTTGAATATCGAGAGCGTATTTTCATATTACGCCAATGCTAAAGGAGCCCTAGCCTGATCTCCGATTTCCAAGAAATTCGCATCCCTTTGCAAGCATTATTTTAAAACAAACGTTTTTTTGTTGTTTTTTTTCTGGGAAAACAACAAAGTTTTTGATTTTCCACGAGACAATTCAAAATTTTCATTATTCAACGAGGCCAATATAAAATTTGCCGGCGTTTTCAGACTATCTTTGTTACTATCTTTTATACACAAACTTTAAATGAATACAGAGAATGAAAGCACACAAGATGGTAAAATATTTATAGTAGTAAGTTGCAGCTTTAAAAACGCAGGGCGTGACTAATATTGAGCCCGTTTCTTGCTGAGAGATGCGTTCCTCAGCTGTTCTTATTGGCTGATGACGCGACCGCATGCGGAGAGCAAGTCGTCTGCTTGCTTCTTTCGCAGGAGTGGCGATGACGTCAGAAAGACGACGAGCTCTGATTGGCTATGATCGAATGATAGTAGGCAGACCTCAAAGCAAGCTGCCTTGAGGTCTACCTTCTATCCTCCATCCGGAACCAATCAGAGCTCGGCGTTTTGACGTCACCACAATCCGTGAAAAAGAAACACGATCTTGCGTCCCGCATTGATTACGAGAGATGCTATGGTGCCTGGGACTCGCCACGTCCCGAGTTTCTTAGTTTGACGTTCGCTACAAAAATACCCGTTCAAAATGACGTACACGATGGAAGCAAAGGGGCGGGAAGCAATGCTTGCTGCAAACAGAATGCCCGCATTATGATGTTACAGGTTCCCAGATACGTCCAACTGATGACTGTGATAACGATGCCCCGCGCCCTAAGGAATGCACGCTTGCCTGGTGACTCAATCGTAGCATGCCTTGAGTACAGCAATGCAGCTGTTGAACACGTCCACCGTAAGACGAATCCCATACAAAGGTATGGCTCGATAATATCAGGGAACTTAGACTATTAACTAGGGTCTCGAATATTGTACGGTTTCCTTCTTGCTATATTTTGCCGCCACCGGCGGCGCTAATCCACGTACGAATGTACTAAAACAACAAGAAAAGTAAAAGCTTAAGGAACGAAAAGTTTAAAAAGTCATGATATCTTTATTTTTAAAGCAGATACAGCACCCCTTACGCGCTTTTTAGATTATTTAGTAATAAAAACTAGGAGGACGCTTAAGCCTCGCCTTTAAGACTGGAGCGCGATAGCGTTATCAGACCCTGTTCACAAAGCCGACTCATACAAACCCGAGCTCATTCCCAAGCAGTGCAAATGTGCGTGCCTGTCCTAGTCAGTAGCGTCACGTCACGTGATGTCACGTGTAATTCTATGTGACATAACGTGTCATTTGAGACGTTACATGTGTGCCATCAAGTGACGTCACGTGTGACATCACGTTTCACGTGATGTCACACATGAGCGTTGTGGGTTGTTAGAAATGCCTGCGGGAGATCACGTATCCTGACGTCACACGTCGGTGTGACTTCACGACCCTATCGACCAATCAATATTTTCCTGTCCCACCGACCCCGACGGCGACACCGACGCCGAAGCGGGATTTTTCTGCAACACAAGCTCCTTGACGCTGTCGTGATAAGGAGCTACTTAATGCTATCGCGTAACTAGGCCTCAAGTATTAATGGCCCTCGGAAACGTCTACTTTTCCGACGATCTGTGGGGCTGTATAAAAGAGTAGTTACGTCCAGCGACTTTCTCTACAGTGGCTTCTCCCGGAGCCAAATCCATCCTTTTAGGTTCTTAAGGCGATCTTATTGGTTGACTTTTACATCAAGAGCGAACATCTGCTTAAATGTGGTCCCTAGGGAATACGTCCCCATAGCGTGACAAAAAGAGCGCAGACGAAGGAATCTAAATACCTCGATTCCACTTAGCGCAAAAAGACATTGAACATCCGAAACATCATGCTCATCGTCACTTACACTTGTTGTTTGTAGGCAACACCAAAATGTGTGCGCAGTTAACACGCTAGAAGTTTCACACTGATTGGAGAAAAAAAAACATCTGGATTGGGACATATCAAACGTCTACACATTTGTTGAGTTTAGATTACATCAGTTCTGTTACCCCATTTATCTACACTCTCCAAAACAAGTATATCTGTGCGCCTTCTTTACTGCAGAGCGCTTGGAGGACAAACGGCACCATCCACTGGAAACTACCAGGGATGCTCAGCGAACCACAAAGCCGAAATTGAGTTCAGGTTAAAGAATTAGATCCGCGTTTTAACACTGAATGTGACGGTTCACGTGTTGACGTCATATTCAATGTCACTTTTCCTCAGAGCACTTGGAAGAACCAATTGCTGCAGTTTAAGGGTGATCTCGGCAAATGACGAGACTGGAAATAGGTTTACATGTAGAAAAACCTAATTATTATAGATTTCGAGGGCCTTCCTTAGCTCTAGTCGAAAATTGCTTAACTTGTCGAGAGCAAACTGTTGAAATGAACGGGTACCCTTCAGTGTTAAAACCAGTTCGGTCAGGGGTACCTCTCGGTAGTGTATTAAAGCGATCGCTTCTCAATCTGTTTATTAATGAGATAGTCACCATTGCAAATGGTACATCATATAATTTATACTGACGATACTTGTCAATTTTTGTTTCCAGAGAATAATATAAATAGGCTTGCTTCTGATGCAAACATTTGCCTAGAAATGCTTTGAAACGTCGACGGCCTTATATTATTTAAAAATAAATGAAATAAATCAAATGCACCATTTATCTCCCCCAAAAAAAAAAAGAAAAAGTACAGTGTTCATTGGCACCATAAAAATTATGCTGCATTCCTCTTACGTTGAATTTGTAAATAATGCT
>JAZHYW010042026.1:0-28165 GCA_037355805.1 Ixodes ricinus | reverse complement strand
TCACTGATGACGTCATCAGTGATGATGACGATGCGGATGCCGATGACGTCATCAGTGACGTCACTGATGACGTCATCAGTGATGATGATGATGACGATGCGGATGCCGGTGACGTCTAGTGACGTCACTGATGACGTCATCAGTTATGATGACGATGACGATGCGGATGCCGATGACGTGATCAGTGACGTCACTGATGACGTCATCAGTGATAATGACGATGACGATGCCAATGATGATGATGTCATCGGCATCCGCGTCGTCATCGTCATCATCACTGATGTTGTCACTGATGACGTCATCGTCACGTGACCCCCAGGTCACGCGGACTCCCCCCCCGAGGTCACGTGACCCACCCAGTACCCGTCCCTTCTCCTCCTCAAAAGCTGCGCTCTAATTCGGCGTTACAGGGAGTTGTAAACGGCTTTAATTTTTTTAACTTATAAGTCCAACATTTTGAACAGAGGAGAGGAGAGGAGGATGAGGAGGAGGAAGAAAGGAGGAAAAGGAGGAAGAAAGGAGGAGAGGAGGAGGGGGAGAGAGTTAGAGAGAGGAGTAGAGAGAAGGAGCAGAAAAAGAGGGGGAGGAGGAGGAAAGGAAGAGATGAGGGGTATGGGAAGGAGAATGAGGAAAAGGAGGAATAAGGGAGAGGAGGAGGAGGAGAGGACGGGGAGCCGAAAAGAATGGATGAGGAAAAGAAGCGAGGAGGAGAGGAGGAGGAAAGGAGGACGGGAGCAGAGGAGAGGAGGAGGAGAGGAGGAGGGTAGCAATATAGGTACGGAATAGGAGGAGAGGCATAGCCTCTCCTCCGTACCCTCCCCTCCTCCTCCTCAAGAGCTGCGCTCTGTATTTCGCGTTACAGAGACTTGTATACGTATTTAATTCTTTCGATATGAATTAAACCCAATTAGTTACTAAACCCACCAGAGTGACCCCATTATCACCAAACGTACGTTTTGGGTCTTGTCCTGACAACTCATCCTGAACTTGTTTCACCATAACATCTATTTTGCATGACTTAGCGATCATTCTATTCTTCATGTCCTTGAAAAGGTAGCAGCGCCCAAACCATCCTAATGTTAAGCTACTTTGTGATTACGCCAAAAGTGACTTCGAGAAAATCAATTACGACCTTGCAACCCTCTATGAATATTTAGCACGTCTCCACGTTCGTTCAGTGGAAGAAAATCGGCACCTTATCAAAATCAAAGTCAATAGACTAACCATTTAACACTTTCCTTTAAGGACAGTTATCGAAAACTTTCAGACGCCTGGTTCACCAGAGCCCTAAAGGGTCTTTCTAACAAAAAATAATGTTTTTTGCACGGCAAAGTTTTCTACGTTGGTCCCGTTATCGCGATGCTGCCAAAGTGTACAAAAACGCGATTGATAACGCCAAACTAGAACTCATGCCACACACGTTACGAACAATATTGATTAACAATCCTAAACAATTATAGAATATAATTAACAAAATAACACCACCCCCTATTGCGCCAAAAACAGCAAGTAGTGATAGTGTGTCCAATGAGGACTGTCTGAATTTATACAGCTGTACTTTTGCACACATTTTTACAAATGATACGCCCGACTTCCCATCATTAGAATGTTTGAATTATTTTCCCATGGATCCAATTTTTATTGATTACAATGGTATTGTGCTTATTATCCAAAAAGTAAAATTTTCCTTTTCAGCAGGAGCAAACGCTATTTTTCGAAATTCAAAAAATACAAAGCCTTACTTCTCTATTACCTTAGCAAGATGATATTCTTTCATCGGACAGGAAGGTAGGGAAGGTGGTACCCAATCAAAAGGGCAGTGATAAACTCTCTTCCTTTAATTACCGTCCAATCTCAATAACCAGCGTTCCTTGTAAACTTCTCGTACACATATGTTCACACCTTGTCAGTTTCTTAGAACCAAAGTTTTCAGCACTGCCCGCATGGTTTCCGAAAAATATATATTGTTGTGATTATTCCGTTTTAAATAATCATTAAATTATAATTCACTTTTGATTTGGATTTTAGACTGAGGATTACATGTCTGCATTTTTCTGGATTATACTAACGCACTGAGAAAGTTTCCCGCTATATTCTGCTTCTAAAACTTTCCAAGCTTAACATAGACTTTAATGTTCTTGCATAGATTCAATATTTCTGAACTCACCGGCCACAACCTGTCGCTGTCGATATCAATAACACATCCTCTTTTTCCGTTGCTTCAGGGGTTCCGCGAGGATACGTCTTAGGATATTTACAATGTTTTTCATACATATTGACTACCTCCCCACCACAGTCTTATCATCTATTGTTGTGTTCGTTGGGAGTTATTTATTATTTATATCCAAGTTCAATGGTCTATACCAGCAATACCCGAAAAAGGATTGAGCGCGCTGGCGAGTTGTTGAATAGCTCGAGACGCGTCAGGAGAAAAGATGATACAGATCGCCTCTGACCACTGGTCTCTATGACTATTTGCTGGATCGCGTTGGCCCAGCTCTGCCTATGCACAAGAACAAAGGTCAAAAGATGGGCCACGGTCGCCCATCTTTTTTGGTAGAGTTATATTATCTATAGCAGTCATAGTTATATGGCAGACAGCCCTGTGGCTGCAGGCTGCCATAAAAATAGCCGTGGGTCTAGTACACTGTGCCGTGGGCAATATTGAGCTTTTGATTGAAAACGCTCAAAGAAGCATATTTTTGAAACTCGGTATGCGACAGAGGAAGGGCGACTATGCCATCATGTTGTGTGGCGCGCTGTTGAAAACTCCCCGATCCCTAAAACGCTACAACTTATCATCGGTAAGTACTCAGTGTTTTGTGACTATCCTCGCGTGCAGGAATACGTTCGGCAAAAAATATTTGTTTTTTTTCCCAAGATTTTCATGAAGTCGCCCCGCGACCCTTTATGTGTGGGTGGAAAACGTGTGTCCTATCTAACGGGCGATAAATTGCGCCACCATACTGCTATTGTATGACTACAAATAATATAACTATACCAAAAAGATGGCCGACCGTGGCGTCATTCGCGGAACATGCAAACGCAACGCAGAAAATAGTCATAGATATCAGTGTCATAATTTGGACATAGTACATGTCCAAATTATCAACGAAAGCTTTTCAAGAGTGCAGTAACGTCAGCCGATGCCTGAAAAAAACAATATTTAGGTCAGTCTTTGAAAGTTCTAACCCCAGGGATACGAAATAATGCACCAGCTCGCCTCCAGGGCCGTTAGCGCCTACTGTCGGCAGTAATTGTTTTGTACTAAAAGACGATAGCGAACTCCTTTCTCGAAAAGGATGCTTTCGAGGAAGGAGCATTTGGGTGACTTGTAGCACGAACTCATTCTCTTTTTAGGAGATTATTTTTTACACCAAAGTAGCTTAAGCGGTTTGTCTCGCAGGGGTGTAACTCTAGTAACAGCTTATTGTGCTCTTTTAACTATCCCACAATTATTTTCCGGCAATGCTCCGTAGCAGAAGAAAAAGCGTTGAAGTTAATTCCTTGCGGTGCGTGCTCTTCTTTCCAATGTTGATAAGGTATGAGCCAAACAAACACCTCAAACGTGCAGAGATAAGGGTGGCGGAATAGCAGCTTTGCAATTATTTGATTGACTTTATAACCCAGTGGTTGTGTATCTTTCTGTCTGAAGGTGGGTGTCGTGGGAAGGACCGGAGCCGGCAAGTCTTCCCTGGTGCTCGCGCTCCTCCGGGTCCTCAGGAGCTCGCGGGGCAGCATCCGCATCGACGGCGTCGACATCAACACGGTGCCGCTGAGGAGGCTCAGGAACGCTGTCACCGTGATTCCTCAGGTGAGGCACCCAATGCATCGCGCGAAAACATGTTCGAGCAGAGTTAGTGTACAGGCTCAGTCGGGGAACTGGCAGTAGACGCTGCTCTTACGCACACAATTCCCCATGGTTTTGAGCGCCAAACTTTCCCATTACACCCATGGTTCTGAGTGCCATTCTTTCAAATGCTGTGGCCGGGCGGCTGCGGCTGCAATCTAAATTGGCGAGAACTGCTATAGCAGAGACGCGTCTCAGTGTGCAAGCAGGATGGCTCTTTGAACAAATAGATGTTCAACTGCGCGGAGGGAGTGGGGGATTTGTTTCCTACTAGAGTTATAAACGGGATAGCATTTTTTTCGGGCCGTAATATGAAACCCAAACAGCATCCAAACATATTCGAAACAACAAAGAAATTGTTGTTATTGCAGTGTTTTGTATATTGGCTGGCTAAGCAGAATTCTGAGAATGCGTCTTAGTGGCGTTGATTTTAGCATATATGTTCGTGTCCTGTAACCATGAATTGTAGTTGTGGACATTTAAAATAAGGTAGCCTTTTGGTACTGCTAGCCCCGCTGAGGTTGCGATAGTTGCAGCATGGGTGCCAGTCACCAATCGTTTATTTTCTTCGCCCTTCACCACGTGAAGGGCGGATCATAAGAAACTAGACGAGGGGCGCTCAATCACAAGCTGAATGATGTGTTCATATTCGTGATGAGCGCCCAGCAGCTATTCTTGTCCAAAACAACTGTGGTGTCATCGTGACCGTGTTATCACACTGTTGTTGTCATCACTGATCTATCATACTAACCGACCTGTGCGGATGCCCACGTTCGCTCGCCTCTTATCGGATGTACGGAGCGTGGCAATATATACGGCGCATGGAATAAACCGAGGGGTTCGTCCTGCTGGGAACTACGGTTCTCTCTTTTCCATCCTCGTGCCGCAAGGCACACGACAACAACTGGGTCGTTAATTGTCCCGTCGTTAGGATATCATTAGTTTCACCATGCCTCGGGACTTATCGGTGTTTTATACTTTGAATAGGGGGAATACATGTCGAGAAGGCGGGTGATCTCATTAAGCAGATAATTCACGACATTAGGACTGAATGCAGGACCTCGCAATAATATCCCCTGCAGGTACAGCTGGGCGGTCGTGTCGATCAGCCTCTTGTTGGTTATGTCCCGCAGTAGATCAAAATTTTGCAAAAAATCGGGCACCAATGATCGTTTACCTCGCACCTACTACCCATCGCCATCGTTGAGTACGACGTATTTACCGAATGTTTAAGATCAGAAAGCTTTGTCCGTATGTTGACATGTGAGAATAGCTGCCGGTTTGCAGCTATCATGTTTTCTCGCCATTTCTGCTCTCGGGTGCGGTGAAAGTTAGGGTGCTCACTTTTGCGCCGGTGCCGACTGGGAAGCGTGTACCCCTTATTCTGTCAGAAACACGCCAAATACGGTTCGTGAGATGTTATGAGTCGCTCGCAGGACCTGCCTTCCCGTTTTCGTGGTCTCAGAAATCGGGAGAACGGCAGTGACGTCCCTATAAAAATGACCATAAGAATTTTGATTTTCCATAAGGTTGACTTGCATATTTTCTCACATCTGAGGCTTTGATAACCTGATATTATCATAGTTTGCCTAATGGCCTAATGGGTTGATGGTCTGACGGTCTGTCGTATTTTTTGACACCTGATAACTTTATGGTTTAATTGCTCATGGTTTAAGAACCCGGTGGCTTGATGCGGTATGGCGATTGGCGCCCTGATGGTGTGTCGTATTTTGGGGGACATTTGACGGACTCATGCTTTATAGACTTCCGATTTTAGAGCGTGAAGGCTCAATGACCTGATGGTCTGCCGTATTTTTGACACCTTAATTTATGTAGGGTTCATGACTTAAGGATATAAAAACATCGCGGTTTGATGGCGTAATTATCTGCTGTATTTAATTTAATTTTATGTATTTACTCTTAGGGCCAGAACTCATTACAGAGAGGAGTGGGATCTAATTACAGATATATTGCCACGGATGTAAGATAAAAAATAAATGTAAAACCACAAATAGTTGTTCAATCGTTTGCCTGCAAACTGAAACAGAAGGTGTCGAGGACCTGCGTCGGAGACGGAAGGCTCATTGCCTTGAAGCTGCGCTGTGTATTAGGGCTGCTGATATATACACGGCACGTTCATAGACATTCCGGGCCAGAACAATAAATGACAGCCGAAAATGGGCTGGAACTTTCCAGAAGAGTACGAAGTTATAAAAAAAATATCTAGGCTCAGCTGACTTTAAACCCCGTACCCCCTTCGTGGCAGCCGCGTGCGTTATCAACATTGTCATGCACACGGGATTAACCATCTGGCCGAATGAAACAAGTCTGAACATCATAACAAACTACCTTGACATTTTTATACCCCTGTTACACTGGCACCCTTAACCGCGGTTAACTCAGCTTAATTGTTGTTACGCGGCAACACAGTTACCGCACTATACTCTTGGACAGGTCTTTCTGAGCGAGCGTGCACTGCTTTGATGGGTGCTCAAGATGCTCAAGCGAACGTTCGCCTATAACTTTGACTCAATAGCCGCAGAATGTTGTCCGCAGTTATTGTGCGCCAACTATGGCTTAGCGCAACGGCAGTTCAGTGCGCCCGTGTAACAAGGGTGTCAAAGTTCATCACGGTCAAAGTTCTGTCGGGTTCATATTGGTGATTGCCCATGTCGTGAGAAGTTGGTACTCGTCGCTCGTAGTTATCATTAGTTATCATCGTGTGCCCTCATGGTCGTCTTCGTTATCGTCATCCTTGACCCCCGTTGGGTGTCGTCGTCGGTTGTGGTCGTAGGTCGTCATTGTAGGTCGTCGTCATCGTAGGTCGTCGACGTCGGAGGTAGTAATCGTCGTCGCAGTCTTCGTAGCTCGTCGTCGTTGTAGCTCGTCGTCGTAGCAGGTTGTCGTCATCCTAGGTTATCGTAGAATGTTTTCGTCGTAGGTTGTTTCCGTCGTAGGTTGTTCTTTGTTTCGCAGGTTGTTGTCGTCGTGGGTCGACGTCGTTATAGGTCACCCTCGTCGTAGAGTCCTCGTCTTTGTAGGCAGCCGTCGTAAGTCGTCGTTATTCGGCTTCATTCGTCACAAGTCGACATCGTAAGACGTGACTTGCTGTCGTCGGGATCATTGTCGGTCATCCTTCTTGTCTTGCTCCACTCGTGTTTGTTGTCGTCACCGAGGGTTTTCGTCGTCTTCTTCAACGGAGCGTTCAACGTGGATGAACGTTACACCGCAATTCCACCCGAAGGTCACGGATGACGATATAGGAAACAAATGGAAAGCTAAAGCGTAAACGACTAATAAGGAGCAACTTATGCGTGCAAGCTAAAAGAGAAGGTATCAAGCATCCTGCCTCGGCGACTGATGGTTCGCTCACTTTAAGAGGCGCGTTACCACTGCTTTTAAGCACAGGGTACGTTCAGGAATATTTTTAACCAGAATACGCTATTCGAGTCGAGAATTCGCTGGTACTTTCCAAATGAGTACAAGTTTATAAAATGAATATACGGGCTGAGTTTGGTTTGAGCCCCGTTCCTCCGCGTGGCAGCCAGCGCGTGCGTTGCAAATTTCGTCATGGACTCGGTAATGACTAAAAACAATAAAAATACGAACATACGAAATTGCAATGAAACATCTTTTTTGCAATTTTGTGATTTCAGTTTCCAAATTCGCGGTGATAGCAATTTTAGTAGAAGTGCGGGAGCTCGATTTCAGTAAATGATGCCTCGGTCAAAATGGAGGAAATAAAAGTAGCAAAAGGTGGTCAACGCGCAGGCCATCTGGTGTCTATTAATTATGATGTTTAAACCCTAAGAGTCGAGAAGAAACTTAAGTAATAAATTAGAAAGTACAGCAGGAAGGTGGCAAACAAGCGTCTCAAACTCATCTGACAAAATTGATTTCACACATTGCTTTTATGCCCCTCTTACAAGGTCGCCCACAACGTAAGAAATGCTAACCTTGTTTACAAGGTGACCCAAGTTCTAAGTCAGTCCGTTCCGAATACATCATGACAGCAACCATAGATCCGGTCTAATATAGACATCTGACCCAAAACAGTTCAAACAAATTTTAGTCCTTTGACATACAGTCAGATAAAGGAACATTACAATGTCATTTGATATCACAAGGTTTTCCGCATAGGGATGGTGCAAACGATCCCCACATCAACAAGAAAAGGAAAGAAAAACTTTCATATATTTATGAATATAGTAATTAAATCATGCACTCCAATGCCCGAATTTACCAAAACGGCGAGGTCTTCGCCTGTACCGTAGCCTGTCTTGAAGCGCAGCTTGCACAGTTTGCGGTGGACGGACTAGCATAGGTGGAACAAGCACCCTTGAACCCGCACTCGCGGGGAAATGTTTCTAGTCGTGATTATAGCAGCAGACTCAAAGTCACAGTACACAATCTCCACCGCAGACCTTCAGAAGACTTGCAAGTACAGCAAAAAGCCTGAAAAAGTGTCGGCTGTCTTAATCAGCCAGAGGATTTTACCAAGTTACTATTTCAGATTTTGCCATAGTACAAATTGTATATTTGACAGGTCTCCACGGCCTCGTTTGGCAGAAGAGCGTACACACAGGGAATTTTCGCGTTCTTGTTCATTCCATGCACAGTATGCATTTGAAAAAGAAATGAATGGCGTTACTTTAAACCTTTTGTCCATAAGCGAAGCTTAGGACCTCGACAGACAATCAAGGTTACGTTGAGTGGAAAAAAACTAGGAACGGTTGCGGTCGCCAAATCCGCTGTCGTGGGCGACGAAATCTTTTTGCTTGAGTGAAACCTGCAAACAGAAAACCGATAATGCTTGCACTCCGAGTGACGACAAAGGCGAAATTAGCACAGTGTTTTTGTTTTTAGATTAAAAGGAGGAAGGACGACATCCTCGTGTGTTGCAACATCGGAGTATGGGTCGCAACCCTGCTGCCGACGTTTCCTTATGGTTCGGCGCATCGTGCTTGTGGGTGGCATTTGCGAAGCCGTGCGTTCCCTCCAACTAGTTGCAGACTCGAGCAGGATCTGCTTAAATCCTTGAGCTCCTTCAACTTCAAAAGATAAAACCTGTAAGCAGCTACACCCAATGTATGGTGTTAAAACGTGACCGATAGTGAAGAAACAAAAACAAATTGACTTACCAGCTTTTACTTTCATCGTAGACCGGACATTTAGAAGATTGATGGTGGTCCGATCTCCGGGATGAGAGTGCTCTCCTGTTCCCTTGCAACACGGGAAATCATCTTGTCGGTGGTGATTTCAGCCTTGCAGCATTTCCTATTTCTGCAGATCCAGTACGAAGTCTCGGAGTCTTTTCGGCTTCACGTACATGAATAGCCTTTGTACAGCAGCATAGTTGCTCCGCACCGCATTTTCGTTAGTTATATCGTACGTCCTACCGGTGGCGTAAAGCAGTTAAAAAATTTGTTCCTATAGGTAAATATACTTCAAGCCAGCGCTCTAGCAAGAACGCACTTCGCTTTGCGGAATTTAAACAGATTAACAAAATGAAAAAAAAAATGCATTCCTTAAAATTGAAAGAATAAAACCACGAAGCTTAAGGCAAAACTGGACTTCGTATTGACACCTGACTTGACCTGTACGAAGATAAAGGGGACACACCGAGACCGCTATGGACGCGGAATAGAGTCATTGCTCATCAAGAATTGATCAACAAACGTTTCATGGGGACCCTTAACTCTATCATAACGTGAATCGACATCTCTCAGGCCGGAATTGGAAAGAATGTGCAACTTCCCGTGTAAATTGGACAGCCATAGATCCCCGTATAAATTGGACAATCACGTTTCCTCCTCCCTTGCCTCTTCATTAACTGCCTTTCCCGGTTTCCATCCACCATTTCACCCCCTCTTTAACACTTCATTATAATGTGATCTCAGGCACAGCGCGGATTTTTGTTTCAATAGTGAGTCGTCGTCGCTAAATAAGTGTTGTTGATCGTCCTGGTCCTTCGCGTTATTGTTCTTTAAAGTGTAAGTAACAACATTTTATCACGCTCTCCTTATTCAGTTCAACAAAAACGTTTCTTATTTTGAACCTTAGCATCCCCCTTTGAAATCTGCCCCCTTGTGGGTTGTAGACTATTTAGCGAACAAGATAAAAACGAAATAAGAATTGTGACGAACGAGCAGAAAATGTTCGACCACTTCTCCTATGACGAGAAGGTCAATGCGACCACTCTATATTCTACGTGATCACCTAGAACGAGACACCCTCCTTTGCGAATACTCCTATTACCAGTTTTTCTATTCCGGGTCGGCTGTGACAAGTGGACCTGTTCCCTCAGGAATGTAACAATTGTAGAGTTGATTGGCCAGGAACAGAGGTATTTTGCAGGGAGTCTAATGAGTCTCAGAAACGAGGTTAGGATACATATGTCAGGCAATTGCATCAGTCAATTTAAATGCAACTCGGAACCTCGTATGTAATGTTTCTGGGATTGTACTAAATTGTTAAACTCAATTCTTTTTTTATTTTTTTGTTGTTTTTGAATTTAAGGCTTAAAAGTGCACTTACATTATTTTTTGTGGGTTTTCATTGCATTTAGGCGAAAAACCAGAAAATTGCAAGTTCCATTCTTATATATATATATTTGTACCCATGTTTCAAAGGGCTTAATTTTGTTGAATTGTTTCGGTTTCCGTCCCACCTGGGCCTACTGTTAGTTTTTTGTGACGAACAAACTTACATTGAAATTTACATCGCCTTAAAATAAACATTATTTTCATTTCTTTTGGGGGGACCCCAAAACAAAATTATTATGCAAATATTCCGACGATTTCAAATGATTTTTTTTGTATTCCTCAATGTGACCGTGTGCCAAAGGACTTGTATATAGCTCTCTTTGAACTGTTTCGCCCGGATTCCCTCCTAGAACTGCTGTTTTGCTTCTGCGTTTGTGTGTACGCAACGAACTCACTTAGAAGTATAAGGTCACCTTGAAAACAAAGCTTGCTTTTTTATGTTGTGGACGACATTCGAATATGTGTATAAAAGCGTTTTATAAAATAGATTTTGTTAGCTAAGTTTGAGACGCTGGTCAGTGGCGGCCATTCTTTAGCTTATAATTTATTCTTCGAGTTACTTTCCTCGATTTCAGGGTTTATATACCATGATTAAAAGTAGATGAGGTGAAAAGAGGAATCCTAAAGTTTAATAGGATGATACTGTAATCATATAGGATGGTACTGTATATAGCGCTCTTTAAACTCTTAGCTTGGCTGATAAATTGTGTGAAAGAAACATAGACGAGATATTTCTCTATAAAGGGATATATTTGGCAAGAAGATGGTTGCTTTGATAGAGGTAACACGAACTGTGCAGTGACATAAAGTGAAAACAAACAGAACGATTTCGGATAGATTCTATATTAGAAGCAATGTCCTAGGTTGAAGCTGCATATACAAATTCTGCAGGTAATAAACCGCAAAAAAAGAAGATGGCATAGCTCATTGGTTAGTTTCCAGGCTCCGCAATGTTCCAGCTTAGCGGTATGGACATCTACACTCACTTCGTCCACTTTGCTGGGCGTGATAGCGTCGTGCGACAAAGTAGAACTCCTTTAGCATTGCCAAGCTGAGAATCCGGGAAGCCTCGTTTTGCCGTTAGAATCTACATCCGTGTGGCCGTTATTATTTCGCCCATATTTGGCAAAATATTAACCTGAGACCTGCCTGCTTGAGCAGAGTATGTCTTTGACATACAAAGCGGATTAAGAATGCGTTTCACTGACATACCAAGCTATCTATAAAGACCAAAATACGTTTGCAAAAAAAAGAGTCCCGAATATCCTAAAATAATTTTTCAGGCGGATCATTAAAAATTTAACACTCGGTTGTTAAGACTCACAGCTATCAATTTTGCAGGGCGGAGGTAATTCACGCATGCGCGGCCACAAAAGATATGCCGCCACCTCTCGGACAGGAACCGCATATCATGATGATTGGCAGGCTTCTATCAGCATCGCAGTATGTTGTGAGGTGCAAATTGAGATTTTGGACGTTCTAAAGGTCCATCAAGATATACAGGTGTCCTGCAGTGTTCCGGAATTAGCATTCCATTCCAGTCCAACTTTATTCCGGAGAATTTAACTTTGCAATAACTCAATTCCATTCAGATCCCATGAGTAGCTGAACCTTTCCATTCAACTGCTCTATCTTCTACATAATACATTCACAGCCGTGGATACACTGAGGTCACTCTTATCAACCGTTGCGGCCCATTCTAAGGTGAAACGTACCATGGGCGGTTTAGTATTGAAACGCTCGTCGGAATTCATCCAGCGGCCGTGCGTGTCACAGGAATCTATGAAGCCAAAAATGTCATAACTATAGTTATGACATTTTTTGGTTCCACGCGCGCCTCTAAAGCGAGAAGGCTGGCATTCAAAAAAAGCGGGCGGAGTGGCTTTCTAATTTCCTGGTTGCCTATAAATGGTGCTGTAATCTGGCATTGTTACAACCGCCGATTTGTCACGTCACGATATTCGGACGGAATAGCCCATTTGCTAAATCCTCTAAGCGCCCCGGCCCGCTGTCCAAGAATCATGGCAACGGTGTACTTCCTAGTGACGGGTAATTTCGGCCACTTCCATGGTTAGACATTTTTGGGTGTAATTCGGAGTCACCCTAAACAAGCGTCCTATAGTGCCCAAGGACCTGTCATATCACTTTTAAGATTGCTCGTCAATGACAACGTTTTCGATACTGTTCATGCTGTCCATCCTTCAACCTGGCTTAGGTGCAGAAATCTCTTACATTATTGTCATTCTCTTACAGCTTCAAAGACGCTTATATTAAGTTAGAAACGCTATAAATGCTGTTAGCAACCTCGCTGACTCCGAGCTAAATCCTTTTTTTGTGTGTGTGTGAATTCTCGGCGTTTTAAGCAATTCCTGCAAAAAAAACATTCACGAGAATGATAATATTGTAAGAGATTTCAGCAGCTCAGCCAGGTTGAAATGTGGATTGCATGCATAGTATAAAAAATGCTGACATTGACGAGAAATTTTAGAAGTGATGTGACAGCACCTCGGGCTCTATAAGGCGCTTGGTTAGGGTGATCAAAGTGTTCGCTCAGTCACTATTGGGGCGTCTCGCGCTCAACGCTCAAAGAACCTTCCGAAAAAAAAACGTAGAACTGACGTCGAATAATGTCGATGACGTCAAGGTGTTGCTCAGGACACTGTTAGTACGTCTCGTGCTATACGTTCAAAGAACTTCCCGGAGAAAACGTAGAACTGACGTCTATTATTGCCAATGACGTCAAGGTGTTGCTCAGACATTGTTGGGACGTCTCGTGCTCAACGTTACAGGAACCTTCCAAAGGAAACGTAAAAATGACGTCGAATAGTGTCGATGACGTCAAGGTGTTGCACAGGACGTTGTTGGGACGTCTCGTGCTCCACGTTATAAGAACTTCCCGGAGAAAACGTAGACCTGACATCTATTATCGCCAATGACGTCAAGGTGTTGCTAAGACATTCCGGCGCCAGAAACATCTTTCCGTTTGGAAATCTTCAGCTTTAGTTGTTGACAGGGCTGCCACTTTGATCATCGAAGGAACATCAGCCGGTTACAAAAACTAAGTTCAAGGATGCTGTTTAAAGAACCACTTTGACCGTGCACTAGTGTTCCTCGAGCAAACCATAGGCGCTAGCTGGATGTCGAAACACCTCGCATAAGAAGCAACCCCACTTTATTCCGACTTTATTTCGGGGAAAAAGCATATAATTCAATTCTCAATCCATTTATTCCTGAGCTACCGCCCTTCTAAATGTTTCCAGAATCATTCGAACTACGGGGTGAATAATTCGCAACACTGGTGTCCTGGTGGTCTCATGCATGCGATATAAGAAACGTTTTTATAGTATTTTAGCCCCCACCAGTAACGTATGAATGGGTCGCCACCCCTCTGAAAAGCCTTCGATTGTATGTCAGCCACTATATGAGAATTGTATGGTCCATTAGACACCGTCACTAGAATATAACGAACCATGAAATAATTAAATTAATTATCAAGGAAGTGTGATAGGTGATCAAGATCTAATGGGTCATTAGAAAGTTTGATGAACCATAAAATACTTTCACGGATTGTTACGAACCTATTTTTTATAATTTCCGCCATTTATTCCATGAACATTTTAACGAGATATTTCGCCCTAAAAGTATTTCACGATTACTGGAAAGCTCCCAAAATTATATCTCGCTAAGTAACTTAAAAAAACAGTTTAAAGATTGTATCGCGATTAAAAAATACAAAGAAAATCAATTTATGAAGTTATGTCAAGATGCTTTCATACATTGATACAGCACGATACTTAAACTTAACACATCGTGCGTGTGGGTTTATTGCCCAACATTTAGCTGATATACCACCGGAAACCAACGGGTCTTAAGTTCAGTTGTTTGCTCACAAATGTGAATCTTAAATAGTACAGGTTTGATTTGCTTCTCTGTTTTGTTTTCGTTTCTATCTGATCTAGGCTTTCTTCACGGCGTTAAACAAATGTGCCCCTCGGTAGAACTGCAATGTCAGTTTACTAATTAGTACCTCCTGGTGCATTCCTTTTACTTTATAAAGGACCCAAGCCTAGTGCGGGGCAGCCTCCGAGATAACCTGGATGCTACTGGGACCCATAAAGACGAAGAGCTGTGGCAAGCATTGCGAGAAGCCCACCTGACTGACTTCGTGGCCTCGCATAAGGACAATCTCCTCTTGGAAGTAGGTGATGGAGGTTCAAACCTAAGGTAAGACCGGCTAGAAGCCTATTCGCGACGAGAACCACGCTGGGGAGTGTCACTGAGCAGTACGTAAATGTCACGTGATACACGGAATGTGAGGATGTCCGGTTTGTCTACGTCGTGCGCGCCATAGCGGTACGGTGTGATTGTTTACTTTCGGACGCGTCGCGGTAGTTTGTTATTTTTCTCTCAGCGGTAACACAACATACGCAACCGAAAAAAGTATACTTTTTCTTCCATATCCGAGAGAAAAACAAATAGGCAAGTAGATATTGTATTAAAACAGGAAAAAAAAAAGGAGTGTGCAAGAGCGATAGTGTGCTCGAACCTCTTCTCATATGGTTTCACGACGAATCATATTGCATTTTGTATCATGTTTTGCTTTCCTTCGCGAGGTGTTTGTCCGATATTCCGACTTTTTTCCCCCACAGCCTAATCTCTTTCTACTTGTCGTTCGCGTGACCTGCCGCGCTTCAAAATTGAGAGAACAATCATCCTTTTTTTATGATGATCCGAAACGAAAGAACGCTCCTGTGTCTGTTCAACAAATCGAGTCCCGAGGATTTCAGATTCGAACAAATCTTGCCTTTCTTACGGCCCAGTAGCTGCGGCGTAGTGTTACGGTGCAGTAGCTGCGGCGTAATAATAGGTACGTTGTTGCACGTTTATGCTCAGTACTATGAGTGTTCATTATTCTAAACGACTTGTGGCCAGCAATACAAAAATTGCAGGAGGACACTTAAGACTTCTTACGTGTAGGAATACTAAAGCATTCCTACACGCAGCGAATTCTTACAAGAAGCGCGCCACGTCTTCCTTTCGCACACGGCGCTCCAGCGTCCCGCAGCTCCCGATGCACCGCCAGCAGTTCAGGTGGCTCCTTACACTCTAAAAAAAGGGAGCGTGAGTTGCTCCCTCACGGGAGCAAATACGCTGACACAACCATTGCTCCCGTAGTGGAGCAACGGTAACGGGAGCAACTTTTGCTACCCCACCGTTAGTCCCTCAAAGTTGAACCCCCAGGACTAACTTCTGCACCTATTTAGGCCACTGGGACTAAATGTTGCGCCCTTACCCTATTTATTACTAAATTGCGCTCTTACACACCTAGGGGCGCTCGTCAACCTCAGATTCAAAATTGGCAAAAATATGTTATCGCCGGGGTCGATATTATCCACGCTCATTATATTCACATATAAACAACGCTTATTTCACATTTGCACACGTATTCTTGAACACGTATTATACATTTTACCATAGACAAGGAATTAGAACACAGATGACACACGCACAACAGACACACGATGACACACTAATGTCACACGCTAAATCAATCGTCACCCGCAAAGGCTACCCATGCGCCTTTTATACTTATCATATGAAAGGAGTCGTTTGGTCAGTGACCATCTCAACCGTGAGCGATGTTACAAATATGGTGCTGCTTTCGCAGCAACATTGTTCTCCAATATTGTTGCTACACTTTCCAAGGAGTGTATCTCTTACTAAGAAGTAACAGTGCACACAGTAATGATTTCTGACAGTCTATAAAACAGCGTCCCCATAGGCTCCCAGCAGCCATGTTCTCGCTTCCCCGCATAGACTGCCCCACTTTACGCATGCGCGTCTCCGTGGCAACCGCATCGTCTCTTGCGAAAACAAAAACAAAACACAGGTTGTATAGAATACAAAAAGAAAAAAAGACAGAATGAACCTTTTTTGTCTTTGGAAACGTTTTTAAAACGTTCTACGCGGCTATTTTCATCCCAGTTAAACCAAAAAGAAAATATAAACGCTTTCAAAGCACGTTTCGAAGCATGCAAAGGGGAACGACGCCAGGACAACGGTCGAAAAGCCGCATGGCCAGTGCATCAGCAATGGCGGCGCTCGATTCAGCGCTGGCTTCCACGACGTGCTGGAACAGAGGCCACGATCGTTATAAAGTGAGCTCACAACCCTTAAACATGAACCCTCCTGCAATTTTTGATGCTATGATTGTCTGTGGATACCTCCCCCTGCGTTCTGAAACAGTAAGTGCGTCGCTACCGCTGGCCATCGGCGATGCAGCAGACGCGCCATCTTGTCAGCGCGTCTTTTGCTCTCGCGCTCTTGCTCCCGCGCGCCTCTCGCTACTTTTGCTCCCGCGCTTTTGCTCCCGCGGCTGCTTTTGCTCCTGCGCGCCTTTCGGTTAGTCCCGGTCGAGTGCAGTTAGTCCTCAGCATTTGCGCACGGTATTTAGCTCGAACCAGATGGTCTCTTCGGGGAGCAAATGGGAGTTCAGAGGACAAAATGCTCCTTTGAGACCGTCTTTTTTCTTAGCGTGTAGGAACGATGACGCCGTTGCTAAGAAGCCAAATGCACTCCGGCGGTGACATCACGCTCCCGCACTGCGCATGCGTGGTGAATCCCGCCGGCTCTACGGCTTATGCGACGATGCATATGCGTTGCTATGCTTTTCTTCGTGTTTTATTTCTGAGGCGCGTCCGCTTTGACCTTGAGCACCCCGCCGACTTCCGTGACGAAGCATCCGCGTTGCTCTGTCTTTAGCAGATGGGAATTCGACTTCCGTGCTTTTGACCAATGAGAATTCAACTGCCGTTTCGCTGCTACAGATGGTTACAGACAACGCCGGCTTCGCTCTATGGGACAGTTAATGCTTTGGCATATAACATCCCAAAATCTGGATGTGATTTTAGTGCTTGTTACGTTTTATTGACAGCAATTAAAACTGGACCGCAAACGTATTATTTTAACTCGCAGGACAAATGTAAAGAGATTCCACATCTTCTTTCTTTTTAGTTATATTGTCATTACCGTCATCACATGACATCTACATCTGCAGAATATCTCAAACGGCTGTCATTGAAGCTTTAACTGTCGATCAAATGATTTGCTAGTCGAAATGCACAATCTTAACAAAATTACTCGTTGTTAAGGATAATTTGACAAAACGGTTTCCACTAAAAGCTTGCCTATGTTTATTTTATTCTCCCAATTTGATTTGTTTATAATGGTTTGTTTTCATTTTTTTTAAAGTTCGAGTTCGGCTTTTAAATTTTGTGACTCTTGAGACTGCACCACTTCGGTTCGCATTAACTCCGTAAAACCACCGTCATCCACATTTTATATGCTGGGAGCCTTCACTTACTGGCTGCAATTACTAAAATAATAAAAGTTGTGCTCCTGGTGATTTTATTAAGCTCCGTAAAGTCCTGGCGGTGTATAGATTGCCCCTAATGTTTTCAAAGATACAACAATCGGGATAGAAAACTAGTAAGTTTATCTTAATGAAGGAAACCAGGGCATCAATGGTGCCTTTGATTGTTATCGAAGGAAGTTGGACACTGAATTCTTCTGAAACTGTGAAATAAAGTCAGAGAAAAAGTTGGAAATTTAAAACATTAGTGAGTTAAAAGTAAGCGCCTTCACCATGCTTTGCCCAGGACAGAAAAATAATAATATTTTATTTTGTGTCTTAAAACAGGGCTCCTGGGTGCTCGGTGCCCCTGTCTGAGGTCCGAGACACCGCGCGAGTTGAGCGGGGGAAAAATGTGCCGACTAGTTTTTACCCGCCAAGACTAGTGAAGGAGACCCCGAACCCGAATAGGAGATGACCAGTGCGCCCAGTGAAGGCGCTTACGATTGGAAGACCCTAGCTGTAGAATTCATCGCTGGCTGCCGGTGGTCAACGCCGAACAGACGGATCGTCATGGAACGGTCAGTTCAGAGAGCCAAAGAAAGAGACAGCCTACTCTGGTGTGGACCATGAAAGAACTTACTTTATGGGTCGTAACACAAAACATGAAAAACACACAGCGGAAATCAGATAAGCAAAATACCAGATGGCGGGAACGTGGCACCATCTGTTATTAAGCGCAAGCACTAATACTGAAGAAGATGGATGGTTGCGAGTGCCGCCATGTATCGTCAAACAAGAACACTACACTCCAGTCAGCAGCATTGAAGCCTGGGATTAAGACCTGCCAGACTCAGAATTTGTAATCGTCCGTGACGAATGCAAAGACATGTTAAAAAGACGAAATGAAAAGTTACCGAAGACACAGCGTTCAAACTCCTTCAGTGAAACGCTCATAATAAACTTCGATTTGCGCAACCAGGTCTAGCCTTTTTTTGTCCGAGTTGAGAGCTAGACTGGGCATCAAATGGCGGCGAGTCTTCGCTTCCACGTTTATAAAGTCCCAGCTAATATACCAACCCATCACTTCATTGGGTAGTCCAAAGACCGATGTGATTGCGGAAGCACGTCTCATACCACATCCACAATATTTTAAAATGCTGGCGTTAGTATTTGCTTTATATAACCTCCACGACCTCAAGCTTTCCAACAGATGCTCGTAACCAGACTTAGTGCATGCGTTTTTTTCTAAGCCAAATGATCTATCCAGGCACGTAGGTCCGGTGCACAGGGCGTATGTGGCGGCGGCGAATACAGAATTATTTTTCGTGCTGGTAGCACAATGTAGACTGTGCTACCAGCACGAAACTGTTTGTACATTGTTCAATATATAAAACTAAATTTGTCAACTAAACTATTCTGCAGCGTCGGACAAAGGCAACTGGTGTGCCTGGCCAGGGCCCTGATCCGGAATACGAAGGTGCTGCTGTTGGACGAAGCCACGTCCCAAATGGACGGGGACACGGACCGCTTGATCCAGGCGACGCTGAGAGAAAGCTTCGCCAGATGCACAATTCTGGCCATTGCGCATCGCATCAACACCGTCCTGGACTACGATAAGTGAGTGCCTTTTCTATTTTCTGTTTAAGTACCTTTCCGATACAAATACCAAATATGTTGGAGAGATATGTTCCTAGAATTTTATTTCTTCAATCCTACATCCGTAATTTTCTTACGCTTCATTATTTTTTTTCAGGATTCTGGTGATGGGCGACGGCAGAGTACTCGAATACGGGCCAGTGTATCAGCTGCTGGCAGATGAAAAATCGCTGTTCAATGAAATGGCGAAAAAAGCGGGCATCCTACCAACCGAAGCAGTGTTCGAGGCGGTTTATTCTTCAAAACAATTGGAACATTAATGGCGGAGACCCACGCCACCAAACGACCCAAAGCGATTCAGTCTGATCAGCAACTGTGAATTTCGTATATCTTCCCAAACTTGAACAGAAATGACATTCCTACTTAATGGGCAAGGATCTCGCAGAATCGGTTTGAAAGTTTTGGTCCTGAATATCCTGCATCCTACGAGCCATGCAGGTTTTCGTAAATATCAAAAGTTAGTGTCTTCGAAATTTCACTCGTCGGGTTCGGAATGGCCATTACGCCTATAAAACAAATTTGCGGAGACTCTTGAATTTGATTTGCTCATGGCAAGCCAGCTTACCAATGGGTATCGCTAAACATTCGAATGTATTGAAATTATCAGTCAGGACGGTTTGAGCATAGCAGTAATATTATGAGAAAATACGTTTCTATGAAACATGTTTATTCGGGGTGTTTCTGCTCTGCTTCCCGAGTGAATTTGAGCAAGAGAGATCGGATTCTTCGCTATCGTCTCGATGACCGGCGTCCACCTGAAACGGCACTCCACGGTAGTGACGTTTTGCATGTACGGCAACATCCGATTCAAAAACCCTGACAACTCTTTTTTTGTCATTGCTGATTGCCAATGTTTGGATGTTGTTGATGTTTTTCGTGTTGGGTATAGTAAAAGTTTCACGTCTACATAAATATTTAAAAACATTTTGATGTGTTTTTAGTAAGTTTGTGGCGCACTGTACCCTAAGTTTCACAAAAGAGACGCAATAAACAGTTGAATGTAACTTCAGTAAAACAAATTTCGCCCTATGAAAGCAACATTACCCTTCCACCGGCAAATGAAACTTCAAAAATGTGGTAAGTGTACTGCAACTAAAATTTAACTTTAGTAGCCGCGCCCTAAGAGATAGAGCTAAAAAGGAAAAGCGAATTGTCGTTGACGTAACATTTCACAACTTTTGTACACAACATTTTATAAATGTTCATCGGTTTTTATTATCCATATGATTTAGTATTGCCTCCTTTTATGTCTCACTTGCGACGTGATATAAATTAGTGCTTCAAGTAGATCTTTAGGCTCAAGGAAGTATAAATAGAACGTATGCGTCAGTATTGAAAAACAACTGTAAACCAATATCTGGCGCTTTTTTGATTCCATGGAATAATTGAAGTAGAGCACGTGCCCTAATAATCACACATTTTGCTAATAGAAACGCTCTCGAGTGAAATAAAATAGAATAGAAAGCCTTCTGAATTGTTCATTCCAATTTCTGACATTTATTGAGAGGCTTCGAAGGATTGTGGAGACGATATATGCATTGGATTGTCTTAGTATTTCTGCCGAGTCATACCCAGGCACCCGTTTGTTAGTTGAGAATGCAACTGTTGCAATATTTCTCTACAGGTAATAGAATATACTAACATGGTTTCATTGAGGAATACACATTGTGACATTTGTTGCGTAACGCAGCCGCCAAACTGAGCCCTCTAAAAATGTAGAAGCAGCTATTATAAAAGTAAGCATCCAGTTGTTGTTTTTAATACATCATGCCTCATGCGTCAGCTGGATATAAATTCAAATTTTAGTTCTTACAAAATCACATTCAGTACAATAATAAATTTTCCTTTGGTTTCGTAACCTTATTTGCATGATTTTCCTCATGATTAAATATTAGTCTAAGATAGTTTGCAGTTTTACAGCGCTCATCCCATTTCTACGTGTCAGAACGTATAATTAGAACGTTTATATGGAGGCTGACATTTTATTATAATAAAATCGAGGAATTAGAGAATTAAGTGTTTCTTTGAGAACAAACAAGGAACTAATATAATGTCTACCGGTGCACTTAATTGAAATTTGTATTCAGCAGCACCTACAATACGACGTGACATAAAAATTATGTTCAGCTCTCTATCTAATTTTGATTTCGAAATGCTGAGTTTGTTTTAATATTGATTCGTGCAAAGTATTTTAAAGCTTAATAAAAGCCAGACTTGAAAGCGTTTTGAAGTCAGATTCAATGTTGTTCCTTATTTAATGTAATATCTTCGTTCCCTTAAACACACTTTTTTTATCGAATATTGCTTTAATTGTTGACGAAATCAGATTCTCCCCAGCATCTTTGCAGGGATAACGAAGAAACTGTATAGAGAAGCTCGGGGAGAATGTTTTCAATTATTTGGCAATTCCTTACTCAGCTGATTGGACTGTCAGCATGAGAGAGCGAAGTTTAACCCCGGATGATATTCTCTCTTCTCTGAAACCGCTTTGAATAGCTCACAATGACACTGACTGTTTAATCATTAATTTATTCATTTACCATCAGGGATCAAAGTAAATTACAGACCGAAGTGAACACAAAAATGACAACTAAATCAATTACTGGCACCATGAGTTTCTCAAGAAGACTAGCACCAGTCATTGAAGAAATGCACGCGGGAAGATAGTTTTTGACATTTGAAGGTCGAGGTAGGATTTATATGTTGAATATGTCTGGGTTAACGCTTGGTATGCCAACCATGTATACATAACTCGAGACGAGATGAACAATAGAAATTATTCAAACCTAAGTTTCTGGCGGAGGAATATGCTGAGATGGTAATGCTTGTGAGCGAAACAAAGAGGATCATTTTACGGTGGGAAAGGTAATCAGTTAATTCTAAGTTTTGTTTAATGTCAGTTAAACTGGCCGAACGATGACCATTAGTCGGAATAAATTATAACTGATTGGAAATAAAACATACCATCAGCAAAACAAAAACTACTATACCAGACATTGCGATTTGTTTCAATTATATTAGGGCGCTGCAACCAAAGGAACCGTTAAGGGCCGGTGCTGGGTCGCTCTAGACCGGACTCTCAGGCGAGAAGGAACAGGCCGCTGGCCCGGATCCATGGAGACGTCGGCAGTGGGCCCGCGTTCGCGGGGTTGCTTGGAGCAGAGTATTATTTCACACAGCCAGGATTCCTTCTTGGTATGTTTGCTATTTTGGCGTGTTTCTGCTGGGAACCCGGGATTATTGAGATTTGGTCCCGCCAGATCCCAGTCGGTCATGATGATCGCATTTGTAGCTATGCAATATCCATGTTGTAGTCACACCGCATATGTCGTGAAGTGAGGGAGAAGTCAGCACTGGGCCGTCTCCTCCGTCTCTGCTTGTTGGCCGTCTGCGAGCGCCAGGGGTTTATTTTCGCGATTCGAATGTGAGCATTTTATGAACCCCATGCGAACATGAACCGCCGTCGCTCGCAGACGAAAAGTTGCGATGCCTCGCGGGCGCTTGTTGCAAAGCGTTGCGTAGTGCTGGCGGAGTGCTGGAACGGCTTCGTGGACGTTCGAAAAGCAAGGCGTTCGCGACAACAAAGCAGCGTCTTGCATCTTCAGCAAAGTAACGGTGCTCGAGTGTCCCACGCTCATATTTCAGCCGAGCGAGCGCGTTCGGCCAGATCCAGTTTCAGTGGGCTCAAGCGTCAACATTGCTACGTCGTTGCTCCGCCTACGTTGATGTCATGAGCACTGAGATTCAAAACGGATCTCTTGAGACTGCATACGGGTTCAGTCGACGATTTTATAGCGCGATACGGTATCGTGGGAACAGTAGTACTCATCTCGGCATCGGCTTAAGTAGCGGCTTGATTTACGTCGACGCGAGCGTCGGAAACTGCAAAATATTAAAAAAAATTAAATGTACAAAACGTGCAGCACACAGAACAAAAAAAATACCCTTACATCAAATAACAAAATACACTGGAATAGAGAAAAACTATAATTAAAGTTTTTTTTCCTCTTTTGAACAAAATTACTTTAATTAAGCTTTCAAGAACAAAAGGAAATAAACTCTTTTGTAGAAGTCACCATGTTACGTATTTTTCTTTGGGCCACCTCAAGGCAGAATTGACGGCTCTACGGTAGAACGCAATTTTGCACAAATTATTTAGTTGTACGGCCTGAAACCTTTTTTGTGTAGAGTATACCTACAGGGCTGTCAATAAGAGTATTTACAGTCGCATGCAGCAAAGCCATAGTTTGTGACAAAACTAAAAATATGCTAAAATGCTCATATATTCCTTATTTTTTAAAGCTGCTTCGAGCATACCAAATTCCATGACCATGATCCTTATTACATAGCAATCCAAATACCGTAGGGTTTTTAGGCAAACATATTCCAGTGTTCCGATAAAGAAATCTTACTTTTCATCAATTATTGAATGACTCGTAGTTCCACCTTCCTTTTACTAGTTCAAACCACTATCACCCCATGAAATTTATTTTTCGTCAAAGAAATATGTTAGAGAGGCACCACAAACGTTACAGTGAAGAGCCATCAATTTTATTTTAGGAATCGGAGGTGGCCGTGGGACCTCTGGCATGGCATGGAGAAGTCCTGGTCACTTGATGCCGCCCGTCGTTTACGCATCGCGTTTCGAGCCGCCCTCGGGTACAAAGGGCACAACGGGCCTGCTATTGCTACGCGCTGGCGGCACCTCCGATTATTACACGATACCCGCCGTTTCTTCCCTTGCAGCCGGAAAGACGGACAAGGGGAAGCGGCAGAAAACTCCGTTCTTTCTATGGACCTAATCGTGTCAGCTATCGTCGCAGGTGGCGTGCTGTGCGGCGAAGAGGCGTTAAGAAGCGACGCCGGATTGTGGTGCGAGAGTTCAACTTCAAAAATTGTTTTCTCGCTTTAAACAAAAATCACTTTGATTAAACTTTCAGAATCAAAAGATTATCGATTGTTCTTCCAAACCCACCATATTTTGTATTTTTACTTGGACCACCTCAGGGTGAAATATACGGCTGTTTATGCGTCAAAACGCACTTTTTTGCAACTTCAGGATTTTTGTTTACTGCGAGATATTTAATTGAGCGGTTTTAAACATTTTTATAGATTATATACCTGCAGGGCAGCCGGTAAAAAGTTATCATTAAGTCCCGGGAGCAATTAGATATTTTCTAATAAAATAACAAAAATGTAATAAAATTTCAAAATGTTCTAGTTTTTTAAAAATATTTAAATTAAACAAAACTTTACAAGCCCAACCACATTGTAAGTCGAAAGCCGTGCAAATTTAAGAAAAAATATTGCTAGGTGTTTCACTAAAAAGCTGATTTTTCATCAATTATTGAGTGATGCCTAGTTTCACGCTGTTTTTAAAAGTTCAAACTGCGCTCACGTCATCAAAAAAATTTTTTCGCCAAAAATATTTTAGGGCATGGCTACAGACGTTGCGGCAAAAGGCCATGCAATTTTTTTTTTTAGAAATCGGAAGGGGTGGAGCGCAATGTCTGGGACGTTTGACATGGAATGACCCTTTGTTGGTTATCACCGGCCTTAAAAATAACGCACAGCGAATGCGCCGTGATCCTGCGCTTTTTTTTGTCCGTTATAGGTCTAGCCGTTGATAAAAACGCGACACGACGTCGATCGCCATGACTTAATAATTTTGGCGCAGCTTGATTGGCTTCTTTAAATCGCAGTGGTAACTGCTGTACGACTTCATGTGAAACGTACTATATCAGAGATTTTGACTGAGCATTGGAGTGACGTGCTTGGATTTTCAAAAGGGCCAGCTTTTGTGCTATCTAACAAAATATACCTCTTATGTCTTGTAGGTTTATTTGTGCTTCGTGGCATTTATCAGCTCGAAAATGCTATGGCCGTGAATATTATGACGTCAACCACCTGCCGCGGCTGTGTTAGATTCATCGTGCGTCATATGTCAGCTGTTTCTTTTCAGCAGGTGCAGTTTGAAACCAGCAACTACCTACACGAGGCGCATGTTTATAAAATAAAAGACGGACAAGCATGGATGGCCTCAAAACTACAACTGCTTGTTGAGAAACCCAACCTACGGCATCGCTCCGCTAGGCCTTATTCCGTAGTGGATGCGTGGCGACACGAAATCAGTGCTTAGTCCTAGTTCAACAAATAGCCCTTGTTTTTGAAGAGACAATCGCATTTAATAAATATTCGTGGTTTAAAAACTTACCAACGCACATCCACCAATCGTGGGTGGTGCCCATTTAGGCAGTGACAAAGTATGTATTCAACATGACTGTAATTGAGTTGTGCTATGGACTAAGCAAAAACTCGGCATATAACGGCCGTGCATAAGAGAATGAGTGCGACTTAGAAGGTCTTAATATACACGGCAAGTTTAGCATGTTGCCTGCGACCTTTTAGCAGAGTTTTTTTTTTTTTATATTGTGTGACCGCTCTGGCATAAAAAACTTTATCAGAAGGGTACTCCGTTCATAATGATGCATTCTAGGGTACGGTACTGGACAAAAAAAAGGCCGCTATTTTGTGTAACGCCGACTGCACTGTACTTGGTGAACACCTCTGGAATAGCGAACGAACGTGCAATAGAATTTCTGCATCATCACAGTCAGATTGAAGGAGGACACGGATTGGTCACGAGTGCCATGTCAACGTTCGGTGGGGCCTCGCGTCCAATCAGCGTGTCCAAGGACGTTTGGTAATGGGCTCAGGCCCAAGTTTCGAGTTTGCTCCATCCGATTGTGATGGCTTTTTATGGAGCAAGAGGATGACGTTCGTAGATCTTGTTTATTCTATTTGGTGCTGACCTGGACGAAAAGAGAAACAGTTGAACTTTTTACGGTCTTGTTCAGGACATACCACTATAAAAACGGCAGCGCACAATGAAATCTCGCTGGAGCTAAAAGTCACAAGCACTATGCAATATTTATGTGCAAAGGAATGTTGTCAAGACTATTCTGCTGGAGCCAACCATGGGCGCGGTGAATGCGTTCAACTTGTACGCTTCCCGTGAAGCCCCAGCGCTCATGAACTACCACCCTGATGTTGGAAATCGCTCGCCTTCTCATATCCCGCGTTATTGCTGCAATAACTGAACCGCATGACGAATTTCAGTTGGTCCCTTGACTGCAGCTACGTCTGAAGGCCACTGCTGAAGACATCTGGCGGCACTGAGCTGCCCACGCAAAACGATTCGCGCGTGGTGAGGTCTGCTCCGTTTTGCGATCACAGTATGCGCCCCCCCCCCCCCCCCCTATCTCCGAAGTACAGCGATACGATAATACTTGATAAAAATTCGAGTGAAAAACAATGATTCACATAATAAAAGACATGTTTGAAGGTGATTTTAGCACCTCATTTATTTACGTATCAGAACCGGAAGGTTATTCTCTCAGATCCTTTATAACTTTCTACAAATCGGTTTTATGTTTTGATATAAGTGTCTGCGCATAGCTCCGAACACAAGCCATGCTAAGTCACAAACAAGCCTGCTACTTTGTTTCACGGTTCAGACAGCTGGAAATTTGTTTTTTGACCTGCTTATTTTTTGACATATTAACTGAGTGATTCAACGAGAGATTGAAAATGCAGGTTCACTTGATCTGTGTTTACATGTGACGTAGATACGTATTTTTTGCACGGAATATAACTTCGCTTTATCGAGAAAAACATTTTCACTGCAACAAAAAACCAATTTAGGTGTTGCGCAACAACAACCTTGCTCTAACCACGGAACGCACTATTGTCCAAATTTGGCGGCCGTGTAGTAGGCAGGCTAAGAGCAGCAACGCCTAAAATGTTGCTTGTTTGATATAATGCACCACAGTTAAAATAACGGTGTGGAAGTTTTATCTCCTTCATTAAAAAGTATATAAAAAATCGTTAACTTGCCAACCTGGGAATCCAAAGCAATAGACCAGGTCGCCCGCATGCCAAATCATTCATAGCCATTTCCACCGCAACGGAACCAATCTGCAATTGGCCACGAGAGCGCTTTGTTCGCCGCTGAAGAATAATAATAATTGGGGTTGTGGGGATATTTAGACAGGGCTGTAGTTATCAGCAATGTCAAAGATGCGACGAGTCACTCGCTGAAAATGAAAAATTAAGCCAGTGCAGTACAACCTCTAGCCTGGGTGTCTTTAACGTGCACCACGCAGCAGTGATACACGACCCCACGCCGATACGTTGCTCATCCACATCGAGACGGGCAGGGGTGGTGATTGAACAAATGATCTCTGGGCTCTGCAGCGCTAGCTTCCGCTTCACGTGCTCCGAGCTGGTGTGTTCTTCGCTGATCAAAAGCCTTCGCAGCGTATTCGCGGGAGCTTTTGGGATTGTGGCCCGGATGATAGCTGCCAGTAACAGGCCTATTCGATTCGCCTGAACTGCTGAACCAGAGGTTTTTCCGCACATTTTAATCCAACCGAGTGTCAATTTAAACTAGGTACCATCAAGTTTATTTCAAGCTCCATCCAATTTAATATCACTGCTACCCACTTAGGCCCCTGCGTCAGTGACTTTAACCCACAATATTGCCACGCGCGTCGCCCAGCGCTCGTGTGCGTGGCCCAATGGTAACAGTGCATGGCAATGGCGCGGAGGCCCCAGCTTCGATTCCTGGGAGCGGCCGCTTCTTTGATTGTTTCTTTCCATTTAGCGTTCTCGTGAGTTCAATAATCGTGTCGCCTGATCGAGGTAGGAATGTTCTACGCGCCCAACGTTCTAGGCCATATTTTCCAGAACCCAACGGGG
>JAZHYW010042025.1:0-23764 GCA_037355805.1 Ixodes ricinus | reverse complement strand
CATAGAGTTATTACAATAAACGCTAGAGGCTCAGCTGGCGCTAGTGTCTACGGAACTTCCGGTTGCAAATTGAAGCAGACAGCATGCAGTCTACATTTCCAGCCTCCCTGTGTATTCCTATGGGAAAACGCGCGTGAATTTTGTCTCTTCGCCGGAAAATAACATGAATAACTTTTGTTATTTCGATTGTACCGGATAGTATGTACCTTTATTGGTATTGTGAAAGTGTAATTGCTTTAGTTACAGCATTTTTCTTTACCACTGAGCGATGTTAAACTTCGCTTTATTTCAGGCCCAAACCCTGTTTCAAGGAAGGTATGTGAAAACGAGCGACGGTTCTAAGCAAACTAACGATCAGAAAGGAATGTAGTGTGTGTTCAGGTTCGCTAGCATTTCAGTGGTGCTTATATATTGCTAATATGCCCGTCCTGTCATTGGATGAAAATGACTCCGTCGTGCGCATCTTTACGATCGGTTAAAGAAAAATTCGAACGCAAAATATAAAGCACGTGAGCTACGAAAGGTATGTCTTTTTATTATTTCCCATGTCGGGCAGTTTTTATCGGGCACCTGCTCTCTGGCTCCCTTATTTGCAAAGATTTGGAGCGTGCGGGTGATGCTTTGAACCATTTGAACCCAGAACAAGCATCTTCGCAGTACTTATTTATTGCAAAACTGACTATATTACGTGACTTTCAATTTATTTTGATCGTCTGCAAGCACAAGGTGTTACTTATCCAGTGTTACTGCGTAGTTCTTGCCGTCTCTCTCGGTTTTCCACATGTCCTTCGTTCGTTTGGCACGTATATCCCCCATGTTGGAAAGCGTCGACGCCGTGTTCGCGCTAACAGTGTCCGACAGTGCACAAAATACACGTACGAAGCCGTTTTAGCACCGTTTTTAATGCGATGAATTTGAAAGAAAAACGCCGTAACTGACCATTTATTTCGTCTGCGTGACTGAGAAATGTTCCAATGTGCCTAGTACGTACAAATTATTCGTGATATTTGCTCTTATAATCGAGCGCAGAGAGAAAATGCACTCGCTTTTTCCCATAGGAATACATTACCGGAAGTCAAATTTAGACTGCTTGCTGTCTGCTTCAAAATGCAACAGCACACTAGCGCCAGCTGAGCCTCTAGCGTTTATTGTAATAACTCTATGGTCGGCAGGCGTCGATGTCGGCGAGACAGCAGGATCGAACGCCATGGCGATGCTGTCCTCGGACCTCCAAGCGAAGAACCTTTTGTACCCCCGTTGGTCTTGGAAAATATGGCGTAGAACGTTCTCCGCGTAGAACATTCCTACCTCGATCAGGTGACAAGATTCTGGAACTCACGAGAACGCTAAATGCAAAAGAAAAATAAAAGAAGCGGCCGCTCTGCAGGATTCGAACCTGCGCCAAAGCAATGCACAGTTACATTGGGCCACGCACACGCGCGCTGGGCGACGCGCGTGGCAATATTGTGGACTAAAGTCACTGACGCAGGGACCTAATTAGGTAGCACTGATATTAAATTGGATGGATGACTGGAAATAAGCTGGATGGCACCTAGTAGAAATTGACACTCGTTTAGATTTAAATGAGCGGAAAACCTGTAGTTCAGCAGTTCAGGCGAATCGAATAGGCCTATTTACTGACAGCTATCGCCCGGGCCGCAATCCCAAAGCTCGCGCGAACACGCTGCGAAGGCTTTTCATCAGCGACGGACACACCAGCTGGGAGCACGTGAAGCGAAAGCTCGCGCTGCAGAGCCAAGATATCCTTTGTTCAATCACCACCCCTGCCCATCTTCATATGGATGAGCAACGTATCGGCGTGGGGTCGTGTATCACTGCAGCATGGTGCACGTTAAAGACCCCCAGACTAGAGGTTGTACTGCACTGGCTAAATTCTAATTTACAGCAAGTGACTCGTCGCATCTTTGAAATCGCTCACAAACTACACACTGTCTAAATATCCCCACAACCCTGATTATTATTATTCTTCAGCGGCGAAAAGCGCTCCCGTGGCCAATTGCAGTTGGTCCCTTGCGGTGGAAATGGCTATGAATGATTTTGCATGCGGGCCAACTGGTCCATTGCTTTGGATCCCCAGGTTGCAAAGTTAACGATTTTTTTAAATATTTTTTTAATAAAGGAGATAAATCTTACACGCAGTTATTTCACACTGTGGTGCATTATATTAAACAAGCAACATTTTAGGCCTGCTACTCTTAGCCTGCCTACTACACGGCCGCAAATCTGAGAAATAGTGCGTTCCGTGGTTAAAGCAAGGTTGTTGCTTATCACTTAATTAGTTTTTCTGCTGCAGTGAAAATGTTTTCTCGATATACAAAGTTATATTCCGCGCACAAAATACGTATCTACGTCACATATAAAAAACAGACAAGTTGACCTGCACCTTCGATCTCTCGTTGAATCACTCAGTTAATAAATCAAAATAAGGAGGTCGAAAAACAAATTTCGAGCTCTCTGAGCCGTGAAACAAAGTTGCAGGCTTGTTTGTGACTGAGCAGGCTTGTGTTCGGAGCTATGCGCCGACACTTAGAAAAAAAAATATAAAACCGATTAGCAGAAGGTTATCAAGGATCTGAGAGAATAACCTTCCGGTTGTGATAGGTAAATAAATGAGGTGCTAAAAATCCCGTCCAAACATGTCTTTTATTATGTGAACGATCATTGTTTTTGACTAAGATTTTTATCAAGTATTATCGTATGGCTGTACTTCGGAAATAGGGGGGAGGGGCGCATACTGTGGTCGCAAAACGAAGCAGACCTCACCACTCGTGACTTATATCGCATGGGCAGCTGAGTGCCACCAGATGTCTTCAGCTGTGGCCTTCAGACGTAGCCGTAGACAAGGGACCAGATGTAATTCGTCATGCGGTTCAGTTATTGCAGCAATACCGCGGGATATGAGTAGGCGAGCGATTTCCAACATCAGGGTGGTACTTCAGTAGCGCTGACGCTTCACGGCATGCGTACAAGTTGAACCCATTCACCGCGCCCGTGGTTGGCTCCAGCAGAACAGTCATGCAACATTCTCTTTGCACACTGTGGTAGGGTTGCCTTGCTGTGCCGCATCCGGGAGGAACAACACGAAGCCGGTGTTTCCATAACGAGAAACTACATTCATTAGAGTAACAGGAATGGGTTGTTAGTATCAACGTAAAACATTGCCGTCGTGTTCCAACTACACGCCTCCGTGACCTCGGTCCGTCTCCCTCTTCTGTGCGCGCGTGCCGTCTTTTATAGGCTTCTGCATCACTGTCCTACGTGTGCTGTTGCGCGCCTCAGATGTTGTCCAGTTTGCGTGGTCAGCAGCGGCCTCTGGCCGTGGTGGCAGACTCGCTGTCACAACACAAATATTGTAGAGTGCTGGTGACTTTTAGCTCCGGCGAGATTTCGTTGTGCGGTGCAGTTTTGGTAGTGGTATGTCCTGAACAAGACCGTAAAAAGCACAACTGTTTCTCTTTCCGTCCAGGTCGACACAACATAGAATAAACAAGATCTGCAAACGTCGTCCTCTTCCTCCATAGAACGTCATCACAATCGGATGGAGCCAACTCGACAATTGGGCCCGAGCCCGATACCAAGCGTCCTTCGACACGCTTATTGGACGCGAGGCCCCACCGAACGTTGACACGGCACTCGTGACCAATCCGTGTCTCCCTTC
This sequence comes from Ixodes ricinus, assembly GCA_037355805.1. NCBI lineage: Eukaryota > Metazoa > Arthropoda > Arachnida > Ixodida > Ixodidae > Ixodes > Ixodes ricinus. The sequence continues at coordinate 20,085 of JAZHYW010042025.1, read as the reverse complement.
AATCTTACTGTGATGATGCGGAAATTCTATTGCACGTTCTTTCGCTATTCCAGGAGGTGTTCACCAAGTACAGTCCAGTCGGAGTTATCCAAAATAGTGGACGTTTTTTCGTCCAGTCCCGTACCTCAGGATGCATCATTACGAACTGAGTACCCTTCTGATAAAGTATTTTATGCCACAACGGTCGCACAAATTAAAAAAAACTCTTCTAAAAGGTCGCAGGCAACACGCTATAGACCTTTGCAAAAAGAGTTCTCTGGCCGCCGCCATTTTGCGACTCGAGCGACCCCTATCAGCCAGCAATTTCTGCCACCCACCTGAGCTGTGGAAGCCCGGTCAGCGTGACTCCCCACCTGCATTGTGCATTCAGAGTTCGCCGGCTTTTCTTGGAACTTTTTACTTTATTTGCCTGTTTAGGATACTTACCCTTTGTGTCTTATCTTCCACTGTGAGAAGCAGGGAATACCAGGGCTCGTAGCCCTCTCTGCCTGCGCAAGAAATGAACGAAGAAAGCGAACGCAAAGCAGCCCGCGACGCAGGCAGTTCGACGTTCTTGGAGGATTATTTGCGTTGAGATAATCTCCAAAAAGCCTTCCCGGCTATGTTCCGGTCTGCGCCAAAAAGAGCTGATAGGGTAGGGTCCGGGGTGTGGGGACGGAATAGACACGTTCGTTCGTTTGCTTTGAAGCTGTGCAAAAACAGCTCTCTTCTACATGTACCCCAAAACACGCCGGATTCCGTCCTATCGTCGTGAAGTGACTGTCGTCGACCCGGCATATTGGAAATGCTGTGCTATTTGAGACCTTTCCCAAATCCTGTATGGATACCGCGGCACCGTGGGGTACGTACAATATATGTTGTTCGATTGATGAGACTCGTTGAATAACATGTTTTGGGCGGGAAATATTCATGCAGCTCGGATATCCTGTGTGTTCAAATACTTTTGACGGTTAAAACCTTTGTAGATTGACACGGCTGAGTGCATCGTGCCGTAAAAAGATTGACATAATATGAAATAAGTATTCCAGTTGCAATTGTTCTGTTGCGCACAGACTCACAAAAACAGCTTTAATTTGTTTGTTTTTGTTCCAAAAAATAGTACAATGCATTCTTTAAAACCCCGAAAATTATATTCGCCATAGAACACAAAATTAAAAAAAGAACGCGGCAATTTATCCTCTACCAGCGTCCGGAAGTGCGCCTACAAAGGCTGCCACAGCCCACTCACTAGAAAACCCACAGCCCAGCGCAGTCGGGCAACACTGACCTACACTCTAAAACCAGGGACGCGGGCTGTATATCGCTTCATTCGAGAATGCCGTTGGAAAGGTATATACTTGCCGTGTATATTAAGACCTTCTAAGTCGCACTCATTCTCTGATGCTTAGTCCATAGCACAACTCAATTACACTCATGTTGAATACATACTTTGTCACTGCCTAAATGGGCACCACCCACGATTGGTGGTTGTGCGTTAGTAAGTTTTTAAACCGCGAATATTTATTAAATGCGATTGTCTCTTCATAAGCTAGGGCTATTTATCGAACTACTACTAAGCACTGATTTCGTGTCGCCACGCGTCCTACAGAGTAAGGCCTAGCGGAGCGAAGCCGTGGGTTAGGTTTCTCAACAAGCAGTTGTAGTTTTAATGCCACCCAGGATTGTCCGTCTATTTTTTATAAACATGCGCCTCGTGTAGGTTGTTGTTGGTTTCAAACTGCACCTGCTGAAAAAAAACACTGAGATATGACGCACGATGAATCCAACACAGCCGCGGCAGGTGGTTGACGTCATGATAGTCACGGGCAAAACATTTCCAAGGTGATAAATGCCACGAAGCACAAATAAACCTACGAGACATAATAGGTCTATTTGATGAGATCGCACTAAAGCTGGCCCTTTTTGAAAATACAAGCACGTTACTCCAATGCCAGTCAAAATCTCCGATATACTGCGTTTCAAATGAAGTCCTACAGCAGTTAACGCTCCGATTTAAAGGAGCCAATCAAGCTTCGCGATTGTCATTTAGTCATGGCGATCGTCGTCTTGGCGCGTTTTTATCACCAGCTAGACCTATAACGGACAAAAAAGAAAAATGCAGGATCACGGCGCGTTTAATGTGCGTTATTGTAATGGCTGGTGATAGCCAACGCACAAAAACGACGAGTGCCATGACGATGGATTTCTGGCGCTTCTTGATTGGCCACATTAGGTCGCAGTGTGGGCTACGGTCGGGCTCAATGTGAAACGGAGGCGTTTCCATCGCTTATCATCTGGGCGAAATATTCCGAGTCGCTGAGCTGTTTGACGCATGCGCAGCGTATGACCTAGCACTCAGCAGAGCTACAGCGCATACTCAGAAAGTGTTCCACAGCCCACCAGACAAAGATGGCATCGCGCAGTAGGCGATCTTTGCAAAAGTATATATTGTGTGTCACATAATATATATTATATACTGCAATATACACGCAATGTTTTATATGCTATCGCAACCCCGAGGCATTTCAAACAGAGTAATGCAGTCGCAGAATAACTTTGCCATGACTACACAGCCGTCCCAAGACTATACTACGGTTAGCAAGTCCCGCAAATTCGGTGAATATTTTTAGCGGAAAAACACGTTATTTACGCAAATTAGCATAACGTTAATTGTTGCCTAATAAATAATTCGTTCAAAAATAATTCGACGTTGCAAAAAACGTGTTTTGGTTCGGTCTTACACGCATAACCATGTAGCCGGTCTCGAAAACACGCATCGCCACACACACGACGACCGCCATGTTGATCTCGATTTGGTCGATGGGACGCAATAAAACAGGAGGCCTTAGATGAGACAAGACGGGGCGTCGATGGCTGGTTACTTCATGCATATCGGGTATCAGTACTATGAGCCTTCTTTCGCACCACTTTCATGATGGGCCACCCAAACCGCAGCGCAGCCAGTCAGCCAGCGGTGACCAGACGGCTGGATTCGGCTCCCGGCACCGCCGAGTCGTGTGGACCTTCGTGGGGGAGTACCCAGCCAACAGCGCGACCACCCATGGACGAGCTCCCCAGAGAAGGAAGGAACGGAAGTTAAGAAGGAAGGAACAGGTCATGTTCTTTCATGTTCAGTTAGCGCAGAGGTAGAACATCGCACAACTGACGAAGTGGGCGAGTGGTCAATCCCTGCAAGAAGCGAAGTTTTTTGTTTTGTGTAATTTACCAAAACAAAAATAAGCAAACGCAGGCCGATGAAAGAAAAATTAGTCCTTATTTTCGACTGATGCCTTTGAAAACTATACAAATATCATTGCTACAAACTTCATCAGCTCGCTGTTTGATAAAGAGAATTTAGGCAACCAGGTTGAATCTAGGCCGTTTATGCAAGGACCAAGAGGACGGGGTCGGTCCTTCTGCCGTTTCTTTTGCCGTAGGGTTTTCGACATTCATAAAGAAAAAAGAGTAAACACATCCGTCATAAACAGCTAAGCTTCGAAACGATGCCGACACTACTACGTACATACACTGGGCTTATATGGCGGCTGCGATCAGCTCGATAGTGACGGGCTTCCCGCCTCGGCCACTTCGGCCCCATATCGTGCCTCGGCTGCCTTTTACTGCCAGGCCCAGACCCTGGCTACGACCACTGCAACCGACGGTGCAAAGACTATACAACGCTGCGACGCTACGAGGACTGCGAGCGAGTTGTGGCTCTTTGAGGTTCTGGTTCTCGCGACCGCTGGGCAGCAACTGCACTCTAAGAAAAAATGGAGGAAAAAGGTAGCAACGGCGCGTCTTCCTCCCTTCTACTGGCGCGCCCCCAAGCGGACACGAGAAAAGGGAGGAATGAAACGTTTTCTCCTTCTCCAGGCAGACGGGAGAAAACTTTCGCCCTCCCGACTTATATTTTTTCGGTTTCGTTTTTCGAGCACGTCGCACACGTTGTTTAAGAAACGTTGTTGAGTTGATTAAGCTTCAGCGGCAACGAAGGCCGCCGTTAATTCCGTCTTCTAGTCCAAACGTGCAGAACATTTCGGTTGCATTGATGTTTTTATCACTAATTTTATCAAACGAGCAAACGAAGCCGCTAAAAACCAGGGACTCAAACCGTAACCGTAACCGAAACCGAAAACCGTTTAGGAACGAAATGTTTTCAGTAACCGTAACCGAAACGAAACCGTTATTTGAATTTTATAAAAACCGTAACCGTAACCGTAAATTATTTACCGGTAACCGGTTTTAACCGATATTAACCGAAAAATAAAAATATTAGTTTTTCTCATGTATGACCTGGAGAAGGGATCTTGAAATGTCGTGGCCTTTTAACAGAGTTACTGTCAGCGAGCGGTGCATCTGGTAATACTTTTCCGTTCAATCTAACTTTAGGATTAAGAATACTTAGTTGGAATCAGTGGTCGAGCTTATAATAAAAAGTCAAGATTTCTAAATCTGCCACACTCCTACATCGCTACATGTATTCGGTACGTGTCGCCTTCAGGGTATTAACTAATAAGTTGGAATTCTCAGATGTCCATCCAACTCGGTTCTATCAAAACCACCGATATTCCTGACATGCAGTACCCAGTATGAAGAAACGAGGAAAATTGACCATCATGCAGGTGGAAAAGAAACCCTGGTATTCATTTAGTCTGAAACGTGTCGCGAGTGACGATTTTGAAACAACACAAAAAAAAAATGTCAGAGGTTTGACACGAGCGTTTTGTATGATATATACAGTCATGTCTCGTTAATATGGACCCCGTTAATATAGATACTTCGCTATATGGGCACCACTTTCGAAAACAAACTGGTAAAATACATGCATTTTTGTCTCGTTATTCTAGACAACTCACATTATGGATTATTTTTTATGGGAACAGAGGTGTTCATATTAACAAGACATCACTGTTTATATATGGGTAATTTCATCTCAACTCAGGCACGGATTTAGAGTCGAATTTTTAATTTTCACGAAAACAAAATATGTTTTGGGGCAACTCCTATAATAAAAGAAGACGCAAACCGCAATTTTGACGGATTTTTAGTTCTCAAGTTATGGACCGTTGAAGCGGCCAAGGTGGAAACTGACGTTTTTCCAGCTTATCGGAGGTGCTATATTTCACTCCATCCCTTTTCCCTACTTTTTACGCTACATCAATATAACATTTTGGGAACACTCTAGACATAAGCTTTTTCATGCTAATTAAGCGTCTAGGTCATAACATTCTTAATGATTTTTATTTTATTTGTCAAACCGGCTCTCTGCGACAATATTTGACGAAGTTCAGCAAGCTGTGCTGTGTGACCTAATCAACATATTTTTATGATTTTTGATCTCCGTAAATCTCCAATTAAGCTCTTTTATTGAGTATAATTTCAATATTTTGCATTAAGTATAGAAGGCGCTACATGTGCCTGAAAAACGAAAATTTCGAAACAACTGGCAAGTTTGGAGTCGACTTTCTGAAAATAAAAAGCTTTTTATTTTTTAATTTTTTATTCACAGTTAGTTAACATAGTATTCTATCAGAAACTACCAACAGAAATTGCAATATATTGTTTGTATGGCCGATATTAGACTCGAATCTCGTGCTATGAGCGTTTTGAACGGGACTTCGCACAGTCGCTCTGCTGAGCAGAATTTTGGCCTATGTGAGGTTTTTTATTTATCATTAGCAGTTAGCTCGATATCCAACCATAAACATTAATAAAATTTGCAGTAGTGTACTTAAAAAATTTCTTAGAAGTCCGTATCCACAAGTGCGGGCACAGCGCTTACTTCCTCCCAATACGAGGGAATGTAGATCGTTACAGAATTCCTCTAAGGGCTTTTGCTTTCGGCTTTGAGTTTGAAATACCGAACTTGACATGTAATTGTAATATTATCTTATGTCAAACAGATATGCAGTGCATATACATATGTACGATTTAGTATCTGACACTTATAGGAAGTACGGTTTATTTCGTGCGCGTATGGACTCTTTCGTAAAATAACAAGCATTTCGTAGCGTGTAAGGCTTCAAACGTGTTATTCATGTGTTTTGGTTTGATTTCTATTTTCAGTGATTCATGCCGGTTACTTAGACTTTTTCCTTTTGACTTAAGTTTGTCCGGGAGTCTAGATGTTACGTGTCTTCTCTGTCAATACATAGGGCGAAGCTCACACACCTTGCAAATCACGCCAGTGCCAAGTAAATAAATATTGTTAGGATAATAATTGTTGCTTCACTGGCTTTTACGATCAGATATTGAGGTAAGTACTAACATTAAATAGAAAACCTTACACAGGTCAAAATTCTGCTCAGCTGAGCGTCTATGCGAAGTCCCGTTCAAAACTCTCACAGCACGAGATTCGAGTCCTAATAGCGGCTACTCAAACAGTATATATACAATTTCTGTTGGTAGGTCCTAAGAAATTACTATATTACCTAACTGTAAATAAAAAATGAAATAAATAAAAGGTGGGTATTTTTTAGAAAATCGACTTCAAACTTCTAAGTCTTTCTTTGGAAAAACTGTCCAGTTTGAAGTCGATTTTCGAAAAAAAACCCACCTTTTATTTCTTTCATTTTTTATTTGCAGTTAGGTAATATAGTAGTCTGCCAAGACCTACCAACAAAAATTGTAATTTTTTTTTTTTGTATGGCCGCTATCAAGACTCGAATCTCGTGCTGTGAGAGTTTTGAACGAGACTTCGTATAGACGCTCAGCTGAGCAGAATTTTGACCTATCTAAGGTTTTCTATTTAATGTTAGTACTTACCTCAATACCTGAGCGTAAAAGCCAGTGAAGGAACAACATTTATCCTGACAATATTTATTTACTTGGCACTGCGGTGATTTCCAAAGCGTGTTAGCTTGGCCCTATGTATTGGCGGAGAAGATGCGTATACCATCTAGACTCCCGGACAATCTTAAGTCAAGAGGGAAAAGACTAAGTAACCCGGAATGACTACCTGAAAATAGAAATGGAACCTAAACACATGACTAACACATTTGAAGCCTTACACGCTACGAAATTCTGGTTATTTTACGGAAAAGTCTGTACCGGCACAAAATAAACCATACTTCCTAAGCGTCAGATACTAAATCGTGCATATCTACATGCACTGCATATCTGTTTGACAGAAGAAAATATTACAATTACATGTCAAGTTCGGTATTTCAAATTCAAAGCTGAAAGCAAAAGGCCCCAGAGGTATTCTCTAACGATCTGCATGTAAGCGCTGTGCCCGCACTTGTGAATACGAACTTCGAAGTAATTTTTTTAAGTACACTACTCCAAATTTCAATAATGTTTATGGTTGGATATTGAGGTAACTGCTAACGATAAATAGAAAACCTTACATAGGCCAAAATTCTGCTCAGCAGAGCGCCTGTGCGAAGTCCCGTTCAAAACGCTCATAGCACGAGATTCGAGTCTTAATATCGGCCATACAAACAATATATTACAATTTCTCTTGGTAGTTTCTGATAGACTACTATATTAACTAACTGTGAATAAAAAATAAAGGAAATGAAAAGTAGGGTTTTTCAGAAAATCGACTCCAAACTTACCAGCTTTTCTAAATTTTCGTTTTTCAGGCACATGTAGCGCATTATATACTTATTGCAAAATATTGATATAATACTCAAAAGAAAGATCTTAATTGGAGCTTTACGGTGATATAAAGATAATAAAAATATGTTGATTAAGTCACACAGCACAGCTTGCTGAACTTGGTCAAATATCGTCGCAGAGAGCCGGTTTGACAAATAAAACGAAAATCATTAAGAATGTTATGACCTAGACGCTTAATTAGCATGAAAAAGCCTATGTCTAGAGTGCTCCCGAAAAGTTATATTGATGTAGCATGAAAAGTAGGGAAAAGGGATAGAGTGAAATATGGCACCTCCGATAAGCTGGAAAAACGTCAGTTTCCACCTTTGCCACTTCAACGGTCCATAACTTGAGAACAAAAAATCCGACGAAATTGCCGTTTGCGTCTTCTTTTCATTATAAGAATTGCCCCAAGACATATATTTTTTTCGTCAAGTTAAAAATTCGAACCTAAATTCGTGCCTGAGTTGAGATGAAACCACCCATATATATACTATATATATATGCTCGGGCTGAGAGCGGCGGACGGAACGAGGAAACGTCCGAAGGGTTTTCGAGTTTTTTCTTTTCCTTCCCGTGCCGAGACCCTCTTCAAACCGAGTGGCACCCGCCGCCGGCACTGCCACGCATCTCAGCATCTCAGCATGGCAAGAGAAAAAGCCAAGGAGAAGGACGCCTCGTCGTCGAACGTGCCAACGCACTTGACCGCCGATGACGGAGCCGCTCTCGTCCAACAGACAAAGGATGCCATATTTCTGCCTCCTTCGCCTCAACTTTGGGAGCTTCCCTGCTTCCAATCGTCGATGCCCTGGTCGTTCTCGCCCCACACTGACCAGCAGTCTCAGCAGTCCCTGTCGCAGAGCTCGGAATGCGAGCTATTCGAACGTCAGCACAGTGAGCTCGGACATCCACAGACGCGCCAAGAGATCGCTTCCAGCATCGCCGGAGCCCTCCCCTGCTGCCGCCGGAGGTATGGCTTCTATGGGAAGCATTTCTACCAGAGCCACCAACGTGATCAGACTACCTCTGGTGGAGCCCCCACCACCCATTCCAGGAACGAGGGTCCGTCAGGCCTACGACATTGTGCGCGACCTCGCCCAGAACACCAGAAGTTTGTCCACGAGAGATGTCCACGAGATCCGGCATCTCCACCCGTATCGGTTCTACTGGGATGCCATGTTCCCCGAACACCAGCACCTCATTTTCTAGAGACTGGAACTCTTCCACGTTGTCGCGAGAGGGAACTGGAGGACGGCTGTCCTATCCCAGATATCCAGGCTCGAGTCCGAGGTTTTCAGAGCTCCCCGACCAGCTGCCCAACCAGCCTCGACGCGGACGCCGCACGTCTCGTGCTCCCGCGAGCACCAGCTACCGCCCAGGCACCAGGTCCAAGAGGCCCCCTAATCCTAAGTGAGTCCGGCAGCTACCCTGGCTCTTCGAAACCCACCAGTGCCGTTATCGACGGCACGGTCGTCTCCTCGACGCTCCTTGGCGTTTTCCCGGCCAAACACGTTCTCGCCCATCAGGCACGTAGCCAGGATTTTGTTTCGGGGGTGGGGGGGGAGGGGCGCCCATGACAAAATGCTGTATGAGGGGGAGGGGGAGTGGAGGTCCCAGGAAAATGGAAGATTACGAAGGGGGGGCATGGGTCCCCCCCCCTCTGGCTACGTGCCTGTCGCCCATGCATTTTGCGAGGATATAGCGTCTCGGCCGACCTTGCCCGTGCTTGATCTTGGACCGAAGAAAACGACCTATTGAATCCGGACTCGACGGCCACCGCCGCCGAGCGAATCCTGGAGTGGCTCAGCAGGACCGACAGTGTCATCTAGCCCCACGCCGATGACGAATCCTTCGACACCTGCGATGGCGAGGAGGAAAACCACACCAACACAAAGGAACACAACACAGACAAACAAAGCGACGTCGAAGACTCTGAGTCGGACCTGGCTAGCACTGCCTACAAGTCGAAAGCGACGGGACCTCCGCGGCCAGTCCACCCGACCCAGCAGGCACCTCAAGTCGACTGGGCAGTGTTTAGTGAGGCATGAAGTTTTCAAGGGCCGTCCGACTTCGGTGCACTTTCCATTCGCTGCACGAAGGCTTCTTGCTTCACGGCCCGCCACCCTCTCCCTGACCAGGTCCCCACGATCGATGCCACCGTAACCAACATGTTGGTGGCATCATCGAACGCACCTCACGTAGTCTGTACCTCAACCTCGTCTTCCTCGTGTCCAAGTTAGTCCCGGAGACCCGGTTAGTTTTAGACTGCATGCGCCGCACTTACTCCTTAACTCGAGGCACCTCAGTTCCGCCTTACTCCGCTTACCCCAGGCGATCAAAGCAAACCCCTCCCGCCGCAAGTGTATATGGTGAAGCTCGACCTTGCCGAGACCTTTTATTATATCACGCTTCATCCCTCCTCCCGTAGCCTGACCACATTTAGAGTAGGCCGCCGTTTCTACCGTTTCTGCCGTATGCCCTTCGCGATACGCCCAACGCCGTTTTACATGCAGCTCTTGGCAACAACCATTGCCAGGAAAATGCGCGCTCGTGGACTCTGGGCTTGGTCTCACATAGACAACTTCTTGTGCGCCCATGCTGACCCAGTCAAGTTGGCGTCTACGGTACGCCTCCCCGTGGAGGACTTGCTGCGGTCGGGATTTTATTTTTCTCTCTATGGGTCTGGGTTTTTTCTTCTTCGTCCCCCGTTTGACAAAAGTTTCAGACCAAATTCCTCTTTCACACTCAACTGGTTTCTCCTCTGCCTGTTTGGCCGATTTTGCCGCACTATATATATATATATATATATATATATACACTCACACGCACTTTATCTTCATTTTTGCGTCCGCACCTTTTTATTTTTCTTATATATAAATGCACCATTTTTCTAGCGTCACAGAATCGGCCAGCGAGATACGTGCGCTTTGATAACCATAGGCAATTGCTTGGACTTAGCGAACATGACGTTGGTGTAACATGGCACAACAGCGAAGACAAGGAAAAGGAACGAACAAGATATGATATATTTTTACAGCTTTTTGTGTTGTTCGTTCCTCTCGTTAGTCTTCCTTGTTTTGGGCTATTGCATATAAATTATGTTTGACTTTTACCAACAAGCCCAGCTCTCAATTGTAATACTTTATTCCACTTAGCAGTATTTTACTAGAGGATGACTATAGTTCTGTTCCTTCCTTCAGTGTAGGCGAAGACTCGTCTGCATGCATTAGGTTGAAATAAACTATAGCGACGAGAAGGTGCGAATGGTTCTTCCAGCGCCCACTGGGAACTTTCTTAGGGTTGTTTACAAACACTGCCGAACAACAAAGTAGGGGTGTTTATTTTCATTTTTATTTTATAGAATGCGATGAATGATCCCCGAGTAACGGAAGTAACATGTATGCTCGGGCATCAAACTATATAATGTAAGTAGATGTAGTGAACAGGCGTTGGAGCTAGAAACGTGTGCCACTTTTGACCACATTAGAAGTATTAAGACGTTTCTAAGTTCCTTGAATTTCACGTTGTTGGATATCTAGGACTAATTTAAACAGTTTATTATAAAACGGCTGTCTAGCATTTCAATTAAACAAATTATTGGAAAAACCGAAATAAACCGGTTTTTAGGAACGTGTAACCGGTAACCGAAACCGTAAAAATTAAAACCGTAAAAAACCGAAACGAAACCGTTATCAACACGAAGCGGTAACCGTAACCGTAACCGAAACGTTATATTTTTCGGTTTGAGTCCCTGCTAAAACCGCGAAGTTCCGGAGCAATGCCAGCAGAGCTACGTACACTGGGCAAGATCGCCGTCTCCGGATTGCGGAACCCACGCCAGCCCACGCGGAACTACAGTAGCGGAACCACGCAAATCTGTGTCGACGTTTTCGACGTTATGGAAATCGCAGGAACTGCGTCCAAGACCGGCAGGTTTTGCTGCCGGCTGCCTGGGTGCCTTCCGTGCTGAGTTCAGTTTTGTTTTCCGATGCCGAGTGCCAACCGGCAATCAACGTGGCTTTGTATTTTTGCGTGTCAGCAACATAACAGAAACTTCGTGATGGCAGTGTTGTGCGTTGTGAACAGAAGACTGGAATTATCGCCGATGTGACCGTGTGTTCGCGTATCAGTGGTGTAACAACAAGATGAGATGACGTAAACTGTCGGGCATTGATGTCGCTGGCCGAGCCGTGATCGGAGGGGGCGGGCTGTCGCAGGTTGACATTCCGCTTTACATTAAAGAGTTTAAGACCGCTTGAGGGATTAGGTGCAATCGGTCGATGTGCGGAGAGTCATGTTGGAACGCTGGTCTGAACAGTAAGCTCCTATCGTACTGTGGCCAATGTGACTGTCGGTTGTCTCCTCTCCGAGAGCAATTGCGCTCTGTGGAAAGGAATGAAAAGTACGAAATTATGACGGAAAGCACGTATATATATAGTTGGGAATTTCAGCATTAAAAAAGAATAGTAGGTAAAATCGAAAAAAAAGCTACCCTTTATTTTGCTGGTTAAATATACCAGAGTTACTGGAGAAACTGCCCTGACTGCCCTCCAAGTGGCGTGCTGGGATGAGCGCTAGAATGTTTCGAGCTCGCCACGGTGTAGCTCCGTACACTTAACACCTGCCGCAAGTCGCGGCTTTGACTGCATTCAAGTTGATCGAAAAGCGATTTCTCTGCCCGTGAAGCATCACTTCCAGCTGAGTGAATATCCGCTGTACAGAGATTAATTCAAGACGACATTTGAAGTCGTGCGCGAACAGCACAGATAGAAAAACAAACTACAATAGAAATACCGGCTGCGACGTGCCGTGCAGGGAAACAAACTCATGGCTTCAAGCCGCATTGGAGCGGCTTGATTTATTGGCTTTCAAATAATGACGGCATGATCGAGCGTTTACTTCTTTATAAGAGATTCATCCCCTGAGCCATTCGAAATATTCTCAGTGGTATTACATTGCTGGGAAAGGATCAACATGCTGGGAATATTTTTTATGGCTTAGGGAGTCACCGAAAGGTTCCATACGTTCAAAACGACCAGTATAAAAGATGGAAACGCAGAGCTCGGGTGTAGTGTTCGGGTTAGTGTGCCGTTGTGTTGACATTTGTATGTGACATATATGTGTATGTCAATGTATCTTCACCTGATGCTTGTAGTATGCTTAATGTGTGTATAGTAGAGGATCCCAAAGCGCAACAATAGCCTGAGGGAAATAAAAAAAAATTGTAGAACATGAATTGGGCGTTATGTAGCGCCGCCTAGCTATGCTGCTTGCAATTACTCTGTTTGACCCTGCCATCTGGTGGCAAGCGATTTAATCTTCTTTCACGCTATGCGGCAAACAGCGGCTTTGAGTTCGTCCTTTTGAGAGCGGCTTTGGGTTTCGCGAATTGGTTTGCCATTCCTCCGTGATGTGCGGTTGGCGAAAGAATTGTGACTCAAGGAACAGCAAAGGTAAGACGTGAAGTGCACGAAGTAACTGGTTATCGGTTGTCTCCGTTTAACATCGCAGTGCTGAGGACGAGAAGACTTAGTAGCTGCTTTCGAAACGCAAGTTTTTGTACCTGCGGGGGAACCTGGCTTCGGAAATAAACACAGTTCGAGGAAAGCTTGTGTTACGCTTTTATTTACTGCTCCTTTCGTCCCGTACAAGAGACGTAGCATCCTCGTTAAGCCTTATTGAGCTCGATTTGCTCGATTCAGGGCCACCATAATGAGATGCAGGCGACGGAGGAACTATTTGCTCCCCTGCTTCAGGGACGAAGGTTTCTCCCTTTCTGAAGGAACATAGGTAACAAGACCGTTCCTCCCCTAAGGAAAGACTATCCATACCCTTTTTTCTAAGAGTGTGTGATGTGTGGTTTATCTGTACGTCTTCTGTGCAACGTTCGGTGTTGTCACGCCTTACCGTTCGCCAACAAACCATCACCTAAATTTTGTGTTTCCGGAGCTTCAAATGGCCGTGCTGCTGTTGTGAACGAACGCGCGAATGGTCCCCGACGTCCCATGTGTGCAAGGGCGTCTGGAGGTGTGGGTGCTAGAAGGGGTGGGAGGAAGTTGCAGTGTTCTACTTCTGAGAAAGACGCAAGAAAACAAGATTGTTTTCTCTTCTCCTCCGGCCCCTCTACTCCTTCCGGGAACATTTCTGGGGGCGCTCATGTCTTTGTGTCGTGGTATCCGGCCAACTTGTTGAAAGCCAGTTGCTTAGATGCCAATTTGTCGTTAGACAACTTGTAAAATAGGCCACTCCGTGATAGGCCAATTTGCAGATCCCAACTCGTTGAAGACCAGTTTGTTTAGAAGGCTTAAGAAGATTTAAGATAAACCCTCTTATTATTGTTTTTTTTTGCTCTACAATTTTTTCCCTCAATGTTTTTTTTTTGCATGTCTAAGTATAAGGTACTATCGGGAGATTAATGAAAAGTGCATGGCGGAATATGTGTTTTTCGATACAGATGGCGGTACCCGGCAGCTCTCTGGGAACGCATGGAAATGTGCGTTAGGAGCAAAGGTAAGGCTCCAACCAACCGTATTATCTACTGGAAAGTGCTAGACCAGGGGTGTACAATTATAAAATTAGACGGGCAAAAATATGTTTATTAAAAATTGTACAGGGCCGCACCTAGTGTGCCGTGTTGCACATTTTGGCTTCGGTCAGGCTTCCGATATCAAGTGTCGTCGCACTCAGTTCCGTGTTTAGCCCATCTCGCAATTTTATGTCAGTCATGGAAGATCTAAAGCGGTTTTTGTTCGGAGTCATCAGTCATTAGCTTGCATGCTAGAGCATGCAAGTGGTTGGGCAGTTGTAGGCCCGATGATACGAGTACAACCAAGATCGGAGAGCCGCTGCCTGCCCGTGACAAATGAGACTGCGAAATCCGCGTAGCTGCGACTTCCATCCCGATTATTTGTCTGTGCACCTAATGTACTACATTTTTGCCGAGTGCGTCAACCGTTGATCGCCCTGTTTTTGTTTCTCCGCGCATAACCAACATGCTCGGGCACTGCTGTCTGTTGTGAAAGTGGTCCTGAACGACTATCCGAACAGTTCTGATGTTGCCATGTCTCCGAGTGTTAACCGACGATCATCTGACGGTCATTTTGGTTCGTGTCTCTGTGCATCACCAGTATCTCTAAAACAGTGCTGTCCATCCTGGAATCGGTTGTGAACAAGGACGCGACTGATCGCTCAGGTCTTCCAGTGTCTCACAGTAAGATGAAATATGCGCCTGCGACTATGGTACATTCAATCAACCAGCGGATAGTGATGTTGTGACGCTGATCTTGACTGTATCTTCGACAGCACTATGGCCAAAATCGCTGTCGTCTGCGCGCAATGCCATGCTAGCCGCATTTGGCTGCTCTCGGAAAAGAAGGCTGAACAGCATTGATATATTCCGGAAAGGAGACGTGTTCTTTTTTCAAACAGATGCGTTTCTTAGTGGTCGGTGGTCGAGAATCCTACGGCATGGTGCGCCGGCCTTGTCGGGGCTCCCAAGGCAGCCAGGGGCTCCCAGACAGTACGCCGACACTGGGCCAGCGTCGGGGAATGTTGCTCACGATATTGGCCCAGTTTCATGTTTTGCACCACGACCCAGTATTGGGACAATATCAGTTAACGATCGTTCTAAAAATGGGCCAGAATCGGCGAGATCATTCGAGTTCTGGGCAGAGATGGGCGAATATCGCTTAACATGGGCGCGGCCGTTGTGGTGTCAGTGGACTTGGGCCAAGCCAACGTTACTAGAACCGATCGCTTGAGAAACTGCCATAGAGCCTGCTCTGAAAACGTGGCACCGATCGGTACTCGAGAACCGAGCTAATAGCGTTCGCAACGCCGCCACTTCTCCCGCACCGGCCACTCGAGGGACTGCACGTACCTTCTATTTTGGCTTTAATCGGTCATTTTGGCTCCGAAACAGATACGGTGGAAGGGCTTCAAGGGTGCCACCCCCGACTACTAAGCGGACGCGCCGCGAATTACTGCCGAAGTTAGAATGCGCCTAGGTCGGGACGCAATAGTAATTGTGCCGCAAGCCTTGTAAACTAAAGGTTTTAGAAAACATCACGCGCCCACCATTTCGTACTAAGCTCCAATTGAAGGTACTACAAAAAGATTTTTCCCGTTTGTTTGTACGGAAAAACCCAGTTCCAGCCACTGATTGCCCGGCGCGCCCTCGGCGCGGCCAGTGGCAACAGCAGCGGCGGCCGCGATTGGCCGGCGCGATTGACCGATTCAGTATCGTTTTAGAAACGGTCAAGAATCACCAATACCGGCCAAGATAGCCGGTTCAGCCCCGGCAAATTACCGGAAAACGGCGCTGGATACTGTATATCAGCGTGGCTTTGGCCGAGCCAAGTGATGTTCCGCCGACATCGGCCACATCACAGTAATAATGGCCCGATGTTTACGATATAGCGCCAATATCGGCAGTCTCAGAATGATATTGGCCCGATTTCTCCGATGCGTCGCCAATATTGGCGCAATGCTGCCTGCGCTATTGACTGCAAGTCGACTTAACCAAGCTTCACCAGGACGTCTTTCGAGAGCAGCATATGATGCCGACCGTCGACCAGGCGTTCGGGTTGCTGGAAAACGCTGCCGTCTTCTCGAAACTGGCCGCAGTGTCTTGGTTCTACCAGGTACACCTCTACGAAAGGTGCCAGGAGTACATGACCTTCATTACACCCTTCGGGCGATTCAAATATTGCTGCTTGCCCTTCGGAATTACTTAGGCCACAGAGGTGTTCCAGAGACCGATGTCACTGATTCTGGAGGGAATTAAAGGACACGTGAACATGGTAGACGACATCCTTGTGTATGGCAAAGACCGGTCTGAGCTGACAGCGGACTCCAAGTTGCCCTCTAGAGACTGCAGCAAGCGAGCGTTACGCTGAATGCCTCCAAGTGCCACCTCGGGGTGTCGTCCCTCAAGTTCCTTGGTGTAGTGTTGAGTACCAACGGCATAGCACCAGAGCCCGACAATGTCCCCCGCCATCACGGGTGTGCAATTTCTGACAGTCGTGCAAGCCGTCAATCGCCTCCTGGAAATGCTGAACCACATCGGACATTTCTTGCTGAGCTTGTCTGCCGCCACAGCGCCAATCAGGCGCGTCCTAAACGAGGACACTATCTGGACCTGGGGGACTGGTCAACCTTCAGGCTTTTGACTCGCTAAAGAGGATGATGGCATCCAGCTTTTGCGTGGCTCGATAGAACCCAGACTATTAAGCAACCGTTTCTGCAGGCACTAGCTCGTACGGCCTGGGTGCCTTCCCCTGCAGGAGCAGCATCTGGTGAGCGACGAGCACTTGCCTTTGCGTCGCGGTTACTGACTACTGCCGAACAGCGGTACAGCCAAATCAAGAATGAAGCGCTGGGAGTTCTGTGGGCCACCAAGATGTTAAAAAAGCTTCTACACAATCTGAGCTCTTATGTCGAAACCAACCACCAGCCGCTGATCCAGTTGCTGGGCTCCACCGACCTCATTCCTGGTCGCGTCCAGGGGTTCCGCATTCGGCTGCTCCGCTACCAGTTCACAGTGCAGTACACTCTTAATCTGGGGCCACCTAGGGAGCCACCTATAGCCGTGACAAATGAGATCCAACTTGTCACGGCAAATTTTGGGGCCACCTAAAATTGCCAGCCCGTTTGCCGTCCCTTTTTAGGTGGCCCCAAAATTTGCCGTGACAAGTTGGATCTTGCCGGCCCGTTTTTTAGCTGGCCCGTTTTCTAGCTGGCCTGTGTACTAGGTGGCCCGTTTTCTAGGTGGCCCATTTTCTGCTGGCTATAAAAAATGTCCTGTGGACTATTTTCCCCGCAGAGTATCTTGGAGGGTCCAGGACTGTGATGCACGAAGAAAGTCAGGCGAATGAGGAGTACAGGAAACTTTCACCGTAAAAATGAATCTGTGACGTCATGCACATAGTCACGTCGCAACTTTATTTTTGAGTCGCAAGATATATTGGAAAATCATTACCAAGCTCAATTTGTATACTTTAGCGATTCACTTCCCGAGTGCTCTAGGGGAAAGTAAATATACAGGAATTGTTTCAAGGGAAGGCCGATGGTTTCTAAACATTTAGAAGAACAGTGGGTCCGCAGGTAAACAATCCATTTATTTGTTTAAATTAGATGCAGAGCTGAAGATACAGGTGGTGCTTTGTTGTAATAAATACCACATTCAAACAATAAAAAAGAAAAGTATATGAAAACTTGTGTCACTTGCTGAAACTTTGGTGGAAGCAGGGCCGTTGCTTTCACTTGACACACTTGGCAAACTAGGACCCGCCGCAGTTGAAGGTGCGCTATCCGAGCCAAGTGTGTTGCAGTCAGCCGGAGCTTCGTGCCACAAGACGGGTGTCCGCGGCACGTCCGAAGGCCAGTTGCCTCTGTCGTCAAGGCATGATGCCGCTGCTATTAAGAATTTTCAGCATTTTATTATAAGAGAATAAGGGAGATAGAACATGTCTTGCATCTTAATTACGTTTTAGAATTTAGCAAACAGCTGTTTTTTTAGAAAGTAGCTTGTCTGGATGTTAGAGTCCATACAGATGTTGAGTCATCGGCCACACACATGGCCGCTAACAAAACGTTTATTCGTGAGCTCTGCGGAAAATAAAATAAGCGAAAACAAATTCGCCAATTAGATAACCGCATTTGCTCTCGGCGGCCATGCTTGTGTTTAGTTACTGGACATTAAAAAGCAGTCTGACGTCATATGAATAGAGCTTTGGTGGCAGTTTGCAGAGTGGGAACAGCAAATTTCGACGCCACCAGGAAGGGGAGCTGAGGCTGACCACTTGCCAGGATCTACAGGTTCATGGCTATATAATACAGGCTGTCATGTAACACCGACGTAATTGTTTGCTCAAAAACTACACGTCGCACATAAACAGCTATTTTTGCTTAATATGAAAATTAATAAAATTTGACGTTTGGATAATTATGGTGTCAAAGAGTTTTAATAATTAACTTTCTGTAATTACTAAATTTAGAAGTATGGTCAGGTCAGGGTAGACACCTTGCTAAACTGCGTGAAATATTGTAAAACAGATAGTTTTACTTTTTTCAAAATATTGTTTAATACATTTCCTAAATTCAGTTCGCCTAGTAAAAGCTTATTCTTAGTGTCACCAAAAAGTTATACTGCATTACTTAAGATGTAGGGAAATGGAAAGGAGCGAGGCATGCTACCTCCGATAAGTTGGAAAAGGTTAGTTTCCGCCTTAGACGTTTAAATTTCTAATAACATGAGGACAAAAATGTGTGCAACTTGCGGTTCGCGCAGTTGCACCAACACAAATCTTTTTTTTTATGAATAATCCAAATTCGATTCTTAACTTTGTTGCTGAAATAAGATCTAACATGTATACTTCGTTACATCATGAGCACAAAGTTATAAAAAAAGTGGTAAGATTTCTGCGTAAGATGGTGGACAGCGACAGCTGGAATGAAGCCATCTGAGACACAGCCACCCGAGTATATTCTCTTTGCTCGGGCGTGCGTAGAACGCCTGCCTGTCTTTCTCGCTTCCGAGCGCGTACCGATTAAAGCTCGACATGCTTTAAAGCAATCAGTGTGGCACCCCTTCACTGCGGACAGCGGTACTTCGTAGACTGCGACGCGGCGGGCGGAGACTGTCCTCACATGTCACGCTTGGACGTCTTGCGCAGGGACGCGAGTCTCCCTGAAGGCTCATTCACACAGAAAGAACGTTTCGGCCGACGTCGACAGTCGCGTGAGCAACCAAGGGTGCACGCACAAGGACAAACTTAGTGTATTGTAGCTGTTACATTCATCATCAATTTTAGTATAAATGTTCCTTGTGTGGCCGTCCTCCTTTGCTCAACGCGATCGTCGACGCCGGCCGAGACGCACGGTTATATACCTCGGACGCCAAGCTGATGCCGTGCTCTATCGGCGGACACATTTGCAAGAGCAAAGCACCCCCTATAAACTATTTACACCTTGTCGCAGGAAAATGCTGGCGGCTACTGTTGAGGCCTAACCGCCTAGCTTTATTTGCCTCAGCTTACCATAGGCAAACTGTAAGGCCTGCAACTGTGACCCGATAACTTTAAAAATTGTCACCTTCACGAGTACTTGTGCGCATCCGAGCCGGCGTCAGACGCGAAGAGTCCGCGCTTGTAGCCGTTGTGGTAAGTCCATGCTAAGGTGAAATGAAGTAAACCGGTTTTCCGCTTTCCACCGGCGACGCCAGCCGGTATCCGAATATATGAAAAGAGGTGATTTCAAACGTGCTTCTTAGAATAAAAACATATTGTGTATAGATACCTGTATCATCCAGGAGAGGGTCCAAGATGTCCTCTGTTAACGAGAACAAAAGTTACTAGTTAGGAACTCTTTCAACACTTGACTCTATTCTGTTATTAGCCAGTGAGCTACATAATTACCCAGTCGGTTGTGCTGAAGAGGACTGTGCCCGCAGTAATAGCACCAGCCAAGTTGGCCCAGAAGTGGTGATCGTGCCGGTCGTGCCGC
>JAZHYW010042024.1:0-35486 GCA_037355805.1 Ixodes ricinus | reverse complement strand
ACACAAGCCTGGATTTGCGATCCACCCTACTACAATCTACATCAATCAGACATGTACGTAACGCGTTACAAGTAACGAGTTACTTCTACCTAGTTACTATTTTCGGTAACTAGTAACGTATTTAGTTACTCTTTCAGAAAAGGAACGAGTAACGGTATTTAGTTACTTTTAAGGCCAAGTAACGAGTAACGGTATCTCGTTACTTTTGAGGAGTAACGTGAACAACACAGCTTAAACGGCCTTGTTTTTATTTTAGCCTTAGTATGTGTCTATTGCGACAAAGGCGGATGGAAAACCCGAAAAACAAATAAACAGTATGACAATACAGCAACGTATATCGCTGAGCACGTCAGCCGAACAGTTCGACTGACGTGTCCAGCGATGAACATTGCTGTACTGAACTCTACAGCTGGGAATGTCCTTCACTCAGCGAGCACAATCAGGTTCGTTGATTGAACTTTCTAGAACCGGGTACGGACCGAATGTAAACCCGGAGCTTGCAAACACGGGAAGGCCCATAACCCATTACCCGCTATCCTCAATGAAGGCGCAGTTCCCGAAGATTCACCAGCTCTTCCTGAAGCACAACACTGCCGTTCCTTCGAGCCCGTCAGTAGAACGACGCCACCGGAAATGTATTTTCAAGGAAGCGGGGAAACATAACTGATGAAAACTTCGACAGGCAGCTGCTGCTTAAGGGGAACGACTACTAAAAAGAAAACAAAAAGCCATGAAACAAAAACAGTTGCGTATTTGGTCGTCAAAGTAACGTGAAAAGTAACTCGTTACTTTTGAGGTAACTCAGGCGTTCCTTTTGAGAATCGGTAACGAGTAACGTATTTAGTTACTTTTTGAGCGAGTAACGAGTAACGGTATTTAATTACTTTTTTGGGTAACGTGTACATGTCTGACATCAATGATAGCAGACGAGGTCTTTATCGTCCGGAAGGGGACGACGAGGTGGCGAGATCCGGTGCATACTTTGCTCTTTGACAGTGCATTTCAAAATCGAACACTATTCGTTTACGTACCGTGAACAAAAAGAGTTCAAAATAAGGTCTCGACGCAAATAGTTTATTTTCTCCAAAGCCTAATATTTTAACGATCCTTACACGAAAAGTATGCTGTTAGCTTGAACTTTGGACGCAGTTTCTTGTACTGCAACATGGGGCTAAACTACCGATGTGACGAAAACAGCGCTCATTTCGGGCGTTTCGGAAAGCCCTCAGCAAATATTGTACGTGGAATACATATAACGTTATTAGTTCGCCCTCCCCCTTTTCGCCCCAAGAAAAGTAAGAGTGAGTGTTAAACCGCGGTTACCCTGCGAATACGGTACATCATGCAAACGAGGGTATGGGGACATTAGAGAGTTTTAGGGAACCGGAACAAAATACGATCGATAAACAAAAACGATCGATACCTTGGATCGGGCGAGTCGACCGATCGTGTGCCTCGAAACGGCTTTGGGGGAACCGTATGTGCTTACGAGAGCAGACGATCGGTACAGGTCGCGCCCCCTGGCAACGGAAACCTGCATCGGCCTCATCGAGAAAAGACAGAGGCCAGATTCACGAAACGATCTTACGCCAAAAATGTGCGTAAGACAAAACTTAAGAACAAATTCGTATTCACGAAACAAAATTTTCGTAAGTTTTGCGCAGGTTACGACGAAATCCTATGACAGCTACGAAGCTGTTACGCACTTCTTACGATCAAATCAGCATGGCCGGCAGCGTCGCTCTACTTGGCCGCGACGACCAACGGACGTTTATTTTTCTAAGTGCGCTTCTCACGCGTCCGGACTTCAAGCAGCAAAAAAAGTAAAAAGTACCTGAAACAGACCATGACAAACAAGAACGCTGGATTCACAAACACCCGGGAAGAGCTCCAACGGCCACGATTTTACCGACACCGAGCAAGAGAGTTCGGCAGATAGGCCTAGCGACTCGGCGACCGTCTGCCCACGACCAGCTGGCGTGCTGAATGGAATATGCCCGCGCGACCCTTGTGAATCCTTCCCGTATTATAGTGTGATCGCTGACCTCAATTTTAGATTAAGAGGTCAATCTCTTCCTCTTGTCATCTCCTTGTTTTTCGAGGCAGCGGTGACGAACGCTGTCGTCGAAAAAGGGCTCTCATCGATTCTATCTTTTTGTTTTGTGTGATATAGAGCTCAAATAAACGCCGTATGGATTACCTTCGCAACACGGTATGTACTATACACTTTGTTATTAGTATTCCATTTTTATTCTGACACGACTGCACCTCACTGTCGATCGCTATAAAAGTTCGTGGGTCGCAATGCCGGTCCAACCTTTCTTTGCCGGGTATCACGTCAGCATCGAGTCGCAATCGTAAAGGATCGGTCCCGAAGCGCTTATCAATTCGCGGTCCAACAGTGCGAATCCAGCACTTCGATCAAACGCGCGCGTCCGCTCCGAGTATGAATAGGTATTACGTGGCTCTTGCTGACACTCTCGTAATTCAAACGTGTAGTTTTTAACGTCGGCTCGCTATGCATCTCCGAGGCCGCGAAGAACGCCGCGGCAATTTGTTTCCATCTACGTCGCTTTGCAAACGACTGACACGGGCCGTCTTTTACCAACGATGACAGTTGTGTTGACTTCGTAGCGATCGAGTTCGTAGCAGTCAACGGAGGCGGTTACGCATCCCGGCCTCGGCATTCGGGCGTGTTGACGGCAAGGCATGGGACGTTCAACTTGGCGTCGATGGACGAGGAGGACGTCGTACGGCAGTTCAGGTTCACAAAGGGGGATCTGCCCCATCTCCGATTGGCGCTGCGCATCCCGGAGACGTTGACAACCAACGGCTGAACCTGGGTGTCAGAAACTCGTTTGCCACCGTATTTTTTTTCAGTTTACCCGATTATTTTTGGGGAATAAATAGTTCCTCGACCGTACATGGTAACTTGTTTTTTGAAAGTCATACGTTCTCAGTGGGCAAGCTTTGGAGTTTTACATCAACCAAATATGATGTTTACTCCAACCACGTCCTGATTTGCTGAAGAGTCGCCGACAGCAAACTCGATTTGACACACAGATAAGAAGACGCTCGCGCGCGCTTATCATCAACATTCGAAGTCGTCTACCAGCGATCCTGTGTCTTTCCCTCGAGGCCCACTGCAGGGTCGAGTATTAAGAAAGTTATGGACAAATAAA
Organism: Ixodes ricinus; assembly: GCA_037355805.1. Lineage (NCBI taxonomy): Eukaryota > Metazoa > Arthropoda > Arachnida > Ixodida > Ixodidae > Ixodes > Ixodes ricinus. Next base: position 32,304 of record JAZHYW010042024.1, on the reverse strand, counting down.
ACTAGGAATATTAAATCGCGAATAAAATACAAAAATAACAAAAATATACCCACTTTCTCAAGTTGAGGCGGTCATTTTTCCTGTACAAAATTACGAGGAGGTCAAGCCGTTCCTTCGCTCCTCGCAACGAGAAGTTCTTTTTCGACGCCGCGTTTAAGCCTTTAAGGACGTCATTCCAAAGGGCTGGAGTTAGAAAAGGATTAGTGCCTAGCACCTCCCGAAGTAGAAAGATATACAGTAATCTTCCGCTGAAACTTGCTTGCGAGGAGGAGGCGGAGGGACGGAGGTAGATACGGCGCTCATGTTGCTCTCTTACGGTAAAGATAGCAGACGATCACGGTCGTACGCCCGCGAACCGATCGTTGAGCGGTGTACGGTACGACCACGAAAAAGAAAAATAAAGGAAAACCTGTAACTTTACTGCTGTGCACTTATTAAAACTATCACCCAATATTTAAAGGGCTCGTTTTATATGATATATGTGATTAGCATTAGAAGACAAATTTTTAATTCATGAAACATGTTTAAACTAAAAAGTATCCAGAGCCTTGATGCAGAAGGCGGTTGCTCACTCTGTTGACACTACAGATAACCCTCAGTCATAAAGCAGCTGTAAAAACGGGTGATAAGTGCTCGAAATGCACATCCCAACGTTTGCATGAAAAAAAAAAAACACATAAAATATAAAAAACGTAATATTGAAAAAACTGCAAAATATAAAAAACCTTAAACCATGAAAAAAAAAACTTAAAATATAAAACCTAAAATAAGAGAAAAAGTTAGAATATAAAATACTTGGAATATAAAAAAACTTAAACTATAAAAAACTTAAAATATAAAAAGCTTAAAATATGAAAAACTTAAAATATGAAAAAAAACTTAAAATATGAAATAAAATTTAAAATATGAAATGAAAACTTAAAATGTAAAAAACAAAAAATATGAAAAAAAAACAAAATATAAAAAAACGTAAAATATAAAAAAGCTTACATTATAAAAAAAAAAACTTCAAATATAAAAAGAAAAAAAAATGTGCTTGGGCCAACAGGACTCGAACTCTCCATTACCACCACTCCCCTACTGCTTCACGATACTGACGCTCCAATCCACTGAGCTACTGGGAAGTTTTTTTTCTTTATTGCAAGAAAGCAGGGTGTTCAAATTCCATGTAAAAGTCCACTGCAGCACACTTGGCAGCGCACATTCAAATTCCCGCATCTCGAGAAGAGGGCCACACACGCTCAGCCACTCGGGCTTGGGCTCGCGGGCCGAGAAAACGCTCTCAACACGCTTCACGAGGTTGAAAAAATAAAACCGAACTTCTTTCGCAGTTGCGTCGGCATGTCTCACTGCCATACGCGATTGCCATATGCTGAAAAGCCCCAGAAGAAAAAACATGTCATGCGGTACATCGTCATCATTCCTCACATCCAAAAAACGTATGCCCAATGGGCTAATGGAGAACTGTTTCTTTAGCGTGCGTTGGAGGACATCCCAAAAAAATAAAGCGTCCCAACAGAAAATAAATACATGTTCAATGGTCTCCGGTTCTTTGCATAAAGGACAGTCAACAGACCAGGGAATTTCTAACCCCTTTTCTCTGAGCCACGCCTTCACAGGTAAAGTGTTGCTGTGCAATTTAAAGAAGAAAGTTTTGGCCGCTGGGGGTATGCACATGCGCTTCACTCGTTTCAAAACGTCTTGGGCACCATTACACACAACAGCACGGTACATTGGGGTGGGAAATAAACTGATCAGCAAGTCACGCTTGAGTGTTTTCTTGCTTACAACAGAGAGGTAATCTAAAGAAAAACGCGCATTCAAAAAAAGGACTGCATCGACAACCTCTTTCTGGAAGCCAACCAGTGTCATTGGCTCGCCGTCGCACGAAGATACAAGAAAGAAAGGAAGATGGGGCGCCAGTTTTACTTGAATAAATGTACGTATGAATGGGTGCTCGTGATCGCGCAAAAAGAAGAAACGGGACACAAGTTGCCTTACAAACAAATGCGACAACCCCAACCCACCATCGCGTATACGGTGAAACAAATTGTCACGTCTCATTGGTTCCCAACACGAGTTCCAGATGAACTTCGCGAAAACTCGGTGTAACTTCTGTATATTTACGCGCGCACAATGAATGGCCTGCAAGACATACCACACTTTAGAAATCAGAAACACGTTGCAGACCGTCGCCTTAGCAAAAATCGACAGATCACGCCTCTTCCAGCAAGAAGCGCGCCTGTCGAGGTCGGTGGCGACGCCCGACCAATATTGTTTGTTCTCCCGGTAACAGTTGAGAGGCACGCCAAGGTATGTGCACGGTACGCTGTCCCACTCCACACCTTCGTACACCGAAGGCGTCGTGGCCCACGCCCCATGCCAAAAGCCTCGACACTTTGACCAATTTACGGCAGCCCCTGTAGCCTCACAAAACCTATAGGCCAAAGTCACCGCAGCACTCACGCTCCTCTTGTCGCTACAAAAGACAGCTACGTCGTCGGCGTAGCTCATGACTTTCACTTCCACGCTTCCCAGCCGGAAACCGCTACACTGTTCACTGTTTAAAACGCTCAGACAAAATAGCTCCAGGTATAAATTGAAAAATAAAGGTGACAAGGGGCATCCTTGTCTGACAGAGGAACGAACGTTTATCACATATGTTAACTCCTTGTTAACGATGAGCCGGGTTGTGCAATCTTTATACGCCATTCTGGCCCCCTCCAAAATAACTGAGCCAACATTGGCTCGCTCTAAAACATCAAAGAGTACATCATGTTTAACGCGATCAAATGCTTTATCGAAGTCGATCTGATGCATGGCGGCCTGGCCGTTGCCGTTATCACACGCCTCCAAAACAATGTGAGCTACGTGAATGTTTGTTGTGATGGAGCGGCCCTGGATCCCGCAGGTCTGATGCTCCCCGATCAGTCGGCGGCCTACGCCTTGAAACCGACGCGCTAAGATTTTCGCGAAGATTTTATAGTCGACGTTGCACAGCGTTATCGGCCGATAACCTGTTACTTTACGTAGTTTATCGTCGTCGTTGCTTTTCGGGATAAGTACGGTGTGCGCTCGCCCGAAAGAATGCGGCAGCGTTTTACGTTCGTACGCTTGGGAAAACACTCGCAACGAAACCGCGCCCACTGAGTTTTTGAACTTTTTGTAGAACTCCGCCCCTATACCATCTGGCCCCGGCGTTTTTGCGTGGGGCAAATTGTCGATGGCCCAATGCACCTCTTCTATAGAAATGGGTTGTTCTAGCCTCTCCCGCTCGTCTGCGTCTAACTGGGGAAGAGCCTCTAGTAGGCTCCCGCACGCAGGGTCCTTCCTCCCTTTGGTTTGGCTATCAAATAGCTGCCGGTAATGTTCCACGAAGGCCTTCTGGATTACTGTCGGGCTCGTGCTGCTCGCCCCCCGATATTCTATTTCCCTTATCTCGTTGCGGAGCGCGTACCTCTTCTCCTCGGCCAAGGCACGTCTATACTTCGTTTCAGCTTCCGTCCGAGCGCAGCCAAAGGCTGAGGGACGGTTCGCAACATCGAGAAGGGCGTTCCTACGCACCACAAAGTAGTCCGCAAAAGTTTTTTTTTTTTTAAATAACTGTTTTGTGCTTGAACATTGCTCAATATTCCAGATGTGTACTGCTGAGAATGATTTGCAACTAAAGGAATTAAATATCTGAAGTTTATGTTTTTATTAATATATGTAAATGCATGTGGTTTGGTGAAAACACGTACATCCGCTGGCAACACGGCTGCAGAGCTCGGTTTTTCTGTGTGATTTCGTTCCCGTAATGGCAGAATCATGTTCTTCGCTGCTTTCCTCACCGGTCGCTTCAAAACGTCCCTTTGCAAAGGCACGTTTGGGCGTCAGGCGCGAGAGGTGGTGATGAATGTCTACTTTCAAATCCGGCAGGAGACTCCGGCCGCGTTGTACCGCGAATGCGTTGTAAACACGTCCGCGGGCCACTACCATTCACTGATACGCAGCGAAATCGGGGCACCCCTTTACCTGCCGATCGCATTGAACGCCGAGAAGCTGGTGGAAAGGACTGCGCCTCGAGCCCTGTTATACCCACATGATACAAGGAAACATCAACGGCCTGGTCATCGGGCACCTTGCAATGTGTACTTACATCTCGAAACTATGCCGACATGCCGAACAGGTGGACAGCTCAGACACAGGCGCCAACGGCCAGCCTACGTACTGACACCCCCTGTGACTGAATTTCAGAACGTGAAAGGGCACTTTTAAACCTGTATTAGACGATACCGTTGACAGACGCGTAGCAGACGAAATACTCGGCGAGCGCGGGCGGCGCGCTCGCCGCCCGCGCTCGCCGCGGCGCAGCGGCGCAGCGGAGTGATACAAATGTGCAGGCGAGATCGCGTGACCTATTGCAGGCGTGTGATTGGCTCCGGCCGCACGTAGCTTTGGCTGCGCTCGGACGGAAGCTGAAACGAAGTATAGTCGGTTGCTCGCCTAGTAGGAACTTCTCCGAGCGAGCTCGCACTACGGCTCCCCGGAACCGCTCGCGGTGCAGCTCGTCCAGACGTTCTTTCACTCCCTCTAAGTCTTTAAGTCCAGTAGAAGGATTCTCACACTCGGCTCTCGACAGGGCCGCTAAATCGGCGGTTAAACTGTCCTCAGCACGGCGGGCCTCAAAAGCTAAAATAGAGGACCTTTCCATCGCAATCATTTTAATCTCTTGTTTAAAAAGCTCCCACGACTCAAAAATGTCGCCCCTCGCTTCTTCAAAAGAACTCTCACAAGCTTTATCTGCCGCCTTTACAAAGGCTTCGTCGTTGAGTAGTTTTGCATTAAACTTCCAGAGCCTCCAGTTGAATGGCTTCGGTGGCGCCTTTTCCCCTATAGTTGGCGAAATAAAACAGTGATCCGAAAAATAAACAGGCATGACGCGGTACTTTCTTAACATGGCTGCAACAGAAGCCGATACGTAAACTCTATCTAATCGCGCGTGTGAGGACGCCTGGAAATGTGTGAAACGTATCTCTGACGTTTCGTTTCTCACGGTTCCGGCGTCCACCAAATCAAAATCGTCGATCAAATCACTTAGTACCGTAACACTCCTATCTGTGCGTTGCCGAGATGGCGATCTGTCTGCTGCTCGGATAACACAATTAAAATCCCCACACAATACGACTATTCTATCACATTCTACAAAACGGCGCAAGCCGTAAAACAAGGCAACAGGGTCTTTCACCGTACTCGGTGCATATATACAAATAAACCGCCATTGGACTGCTGAAAATAAGAAATCGCACAAAATAAAGCGCCCCTCCTGGTCGGTGGTGACTGCCAACTCAGACAAGGGTAGGGACTTACTCAAAAACAAAAAACAACCCCCCGAAGCGCCGACGGCCGGCGTGACACAAACTTCGTAAGATGTTAAAAAAGGCTTTAGCGCGGTCGCTACCTGCTCTTCCTCAGCCATCTTAGTCTCCTGCACCGCTAAGAAATCGGGTCTCTCTTTGATGAGCAGACGCTGTACTTGGTACTGTTTTCTGCGCGTGCCTAGTCCTCGAACATTTAGCGTTGCGACTTTGATGGCTGTGTCGGGCGTACAAATCATGCAGGGCGTGGTGTAGCACTTGCCTCGCGAAGGGGTTCCTGATACCAGGCGTTGCCGCCTTACTTGCTGTCGTGGCGTCCCCGGTCGTCTGGGGGAACGTTATGTTCCGCCTTGTGCCGAACGCGCTTGCCCACCCCCACCCACGGGTTGGGGTTGGGGGTCATCCCCGTCGTCGGGTCCGCCTCTTCGAGGCCCCGCTTGATGGAGTCCGTCGTCTCGTCCATGTCCTCGTTGCCTTTGGGAGCTTTATTGGTCGTCACGGAACAGGCCGTAGATGAAGCCTCGACGTCCACGGACGACGTCGCCACAGAGGGAGGGACACCTGGGCTTTGCTTAGAACCGGCGTGAGCCGTCTCGGCCGTGTCTTCCACCACGATGACTTGTGGGAGTGCGGCGTCTCCGACGCGGAGCCCCTGCTGCACATCAGGCTGCGGTTGAACGACGTGGCCAAGTCCTTGAACAGCGCGCTCTGCCTCCTCTGTTTCCATGGTCAAGGGCGAAAGGTCGTCCGCCACGGCCCCACCGGTGACGCCGGCGTAGGTCTTGACACACTCGTCCCCGTAGTGACCAAAACGATAGCACACCGAACACTTTGGCGAGGGGCAGTTGCGTCTTATGTGCCCGGTGCGCTTACAACGAAGGCAGACGGGCGCGCGTCCGGGGATCACGATGAGGACGTTGCCTCCCTGAAGCCTCAACTGGTGTGGCATGCTGTCGGGCGTGACACCGTTCTTGAGCGTCATGCGTACGATGCGTGTCGTCGATTCGATGGCCTGGAATCCCTCGACACGCCACTTTTCGCGAGATACTTCGCCCACTTTCCCGTATGGCTCGAAGAGCTTGCTCACCGCTTCGTCGGGGACGTGGTAGGGGACCCAGTGAACCCGAAGGCGCACCTCGGTGGAGCAGGGGTCGATGACGACGCACCGTAGGTTCTTGATGGTCAGCTCCCCCAAGTTCACCAGGCGCTCCCTGGCCTCTTGCGTCCGAAGGGTAGCCAGCCACACATGATTCATCTGATATGCGCCCAACGAGACGATATCAGACAAAACAGCGGTGCGCTTCAGTTCCTGGCGAAAGTCTTCAATCCGGTATGGACGCCCCTTGAGGTCGCAGTGCAGCAGGACAGAGTTGACACAGGTTGCAGCGGTAGGTACTGGTGGCAGTACAATCCTGTATTCATCCGTAGAAAGTACGGTGGCAAAAGACATACCACGGCCGTCAAGGGCCGTTATCGCCGCTCCGGAGGAGCTAGTCATTCAGCGACCGTCGCTATCGGCAGCCGGAAACAGAATCGAGCTACTGGGCAGTCGATTTTCCTTTTTGCTAAATATTAATTTATCTCTATTGAGGATGTCCTATTACGTTTTGTTCTGTGTTCTGTTTCTTATTTGCTGAATCCACCTTTATGCACTTGCTGTCACATATGGCGCTCCTGCCAGGCACTACCGCGAGTTATTTTCTTCTTGTTTGAAGCCACGGCACGGTCTCTCCGCCAGCGAAATAGCCGTTTTGCTAACCAAGCGAGACTGTTCCTGTCGGCCATTGGTCGTGCCGGTCGTGCTTTACGGTTCGACCACCGCATTACGGTAAGATCGCAGAGGACAAGCGCATGCGCAGTTCGTACCGGAGGGCCGATCGTACCGTATCGGATGTGCAAAAACGGTTCCCTAAAACTCTCTAATATCTCGATGGCCTCGCATCAATCTTCTGAATTAAAGTACAATGAATATAAACACGTATCTTATTGCTAATAACTGTCCGACATAAAATAAAAAAACCTTACTTAAAAAGAAAAATCCTGATGCTTTTACGGAGGCGAGCGAGGGAACCATTGCAAAAACCGCGCACCGCCATCGGCATATAGACGCAACGTTGCATCTATGCGTTGCATGGACGTGATGGCCGGATGACCGCGCTCCAAAGTGTGGTACTGGGTGCTGCGCGGGCACCTGCGAGCCGAAAGCAGCTACAATCCTTCAAACTGCCTCTTTTTACAGTATTTCGTGGTGCGATTGTGTCGAGATGCCTCCCCTGCATTTTGAAACAGTAAGTCCACCACAGAGTTTAACATAGTACAGCCATTGCGGCGATCGTAGACGCCGCTGTCTTAAAAGCACGGTCAAATTGCAGTCGCACTCAGCATTGTCACAGTTTACGTGAGAAACGATGAAAGAAGCGAAAAAGATAAAAATACAGAAATCAAGAGGCGCGGAAGACGCAAAGAGCCATTCGCTAATCCGTCATTCCCTCAAATGAGTGCCGCCATTCGCTAAAGTGTCATTCGATCAAAGGTAGGGGGCGGGGCTTCATTCGCTAAAACGTCATTCGATCAAGTAAGTGCCTTCCTTCCCGCTCGGGCTCGCTTGCCCCATCCACTCCCAACTTGTTCCCCATGTCCGGTTTCTCCGCTCCCTCTCCTGTTTCGTCTTCTTCCCTTCCCCTCCCCCGGGCCCATCATCGTTCACGCCATCCGAAGCGACCTACCCGCGTCACGTGTCCTGTAGCTCGCCCCGTACGAACGTCACAAGACCACGTGTTTTGACGTGACGTGGCCATGACTCTGACGACACGAGACTAATGTTGCCTGACGCAACCGAAGTTTCGGTTTCGGTATCTGCTGATGTTTAAATTAAGATTACACAAATAATATTCCACATTTCGCGAATCCGAAGACGTAGAGCTGCTTAGTGGTGCTTTGTGAAATGGAATCGCATGCAAGCCTAAATTTTCGGGAATTGAGCGGAGTTGCCCTTTAAGCTAAAATGGACCGTAAACATTGACGCCAGTACGTAGCAATCTAAAATTTTCGTCAAAGGTGGATTTCACAGGTCGATTTTTTCTTGTAAGAATAGAAAGCGTAGCTTCCTTTCTGTAAAACATAGGGCCAAGAAACTTGACATGGTCAACGGCGGGCAGCGACGCAGACGACTAAGTCGAGTTGCGGGGTGCGCGTTTGTCCCGCGTAATGACAGATGGCGTCGGGAGCAGCGCCGGAAGGTTCAGCCGACCAGCGAAAGAAAGCAGACGACACGCAGACGAAATCCGTTGGCAGCAAAGGTACAATACGAGCGCCAAAGGCGTCCCGCAACTCGACGTCGTTGTCTGCCTCGCCACCCGCCGTTGACCTAGACTTGGAAAGTAATCCGTTACAAGTAACGGATTACTTGTAATCCGTTACTTTTTCCAGTAATTTTGTAATTGGCACGTTACTTTTTTGGAACTAATTTATAATGTAATTTCGTTCCAAAATATTGGTAACGAATTGCATTAATTACTCGTTACCTTTTTTCAATATGAGCATAATACAATAACTAGAGCAATACGCGCAGGACATTCAGCAGCATAAGAAGAGCAAGTTCAACAAAATAAAAAAAAACATCAGGAAGGCGAGAATAGCCGAAAAGAAAGCACGATTTTTTCTACGACCGGTCACTAGAACCACTAGAAAAATGGGCAAGGTATGCACAAATATACGAAAGGAAAAGATCAAGTAAGACAACGCCCAGTAGGCTCTCCGTCGCCTCCCATCGTGTTTTTCTTCTTCTGCCGGGCAGGAGAAAGCTCTTGGTGTTTATTTGTTGTTGTTGTTTTCTTTCACACCGTATCCCTTTTTCCAACTTCGACGTCTCCCTCCACCTGCACAGACATCAAACGCGGGTCCGTACCCCCTCGATTCGCGGGTTCACATCTCGCGTAACAGACGATGTAGCCTCGCGTAGGGGGTCGAATTTTCTTTGTCTTTGATGTGCACTGCTTTATTCTAGTACGCTCTTGAGGCACGGCTGAAAAGCGCTCGGCGCGAGGCGAAGAGCATCGTCTTCGAGGGTACGGACGATAATTATTTTGGTTCACTTGGTTAGGCCATCTAAAGAGTGCTGACAGAGAAAGGGAGAGAACGTGTAAAAGTGGTGTGATCCTCTAATGTTTTGGGAGACTGATGGCCACTGCTTCTCTCGCTTTCAATGCCCTCCCTCCCCTGGTCTCCACGAATATTGGTATGAAAGTGAGAACAGATATACGATCGACACCCCGTCACCGCCACTTTTTCTCTGACTGGTCGAGTTTTCGGTCATGGAATGTCCGTCGTGTCCATAGCCATCTTTTAATGAGAGGTTGAAAATTCAGGGCATTAAGGAGAACGAAAACCTAAAGTTTCAGTGCATACTTTGCTTGCCGAAAAAACACACATTGTCATCAGCAAGAACAGCAAACCTCTCTAATCTACGAAAACACATCAAGGTAAGCTGGGACATTTGCATTCTGCATTGGCTATACATTGTAACGTTAGAACAAAGTTTTTTTTTTTTCTTGTGAATAACAGGCGACACATGCGTGTCAAAAGAGCTTTCGTAGATCGCTTCTTTAGCTCCGAAACTCGAAGCGGAGGTAGACGCTGCTACTGAGCATGCGCGCCGCTAGCTCCGTTTGCACAATTCTAGAGATCATTTCCGGAGGCCGCAAGCTAGCGGGATGGCGGGCGTGGTTGCAGCTTTCGGTGCCTTGTCTGCTTACAGGTGAACGGAGTGCACAAACACTCTTTCTTTTAAATACATTTTATTTCTACAAGGACTACCATTATACAGGCGTATCAGAAAGGAAAAGTAGTGTTGCAGAACATTTTTGAAAAATATCAAAATTGTTTCTATTGTTTTCAGGATAAGTGCACGGAAAAAGTAACGTGACAGTAATTTGTAACGTAACGAGTAAAGTAATCCGTTACTTTTCAGCGAAAGTAATTTGTAACGGTAATCCATTACATTTGAGGCTCGGTAATTTGTAATTGTAATCCATCACACTTTTCAAGTAGCGAGCACAAATCTGCGTTGACCCCGGCAAATGTATTGGCCCTATTTTTCACAGAAAGGGAGCTACGTTTTCTAATTTTACGAGAAAAGGCCGACCTGTGAAATACACCTTTGATGAAAAGTTTAGATAGCTAAGCGCGGGCGTCGATCTTTACGCTCCATAGATCGAGCCTGGTGACTTGGGACACACTATATTTCTTGAATTCAACTCTCACCACCTTGACTACGCCGTTCCATCTTAGCATGCTCCACAGCGAATCCTACACAAGTACGGGCTTACACGCAGCTTTTGTACTGGCTCCTGCTGCTCATAAATTCGTGTAGCCGATTCGCGTCCTTGGGTAAGCAGCTCGCCATTGACCATTATAAAAAAATCCCAAAACGCCGTGCGCGAGGTCCTGTACGCTCCATTTTTCCCTCACGTGATTCAAGAGAACGAGAGGCAAATGCAGTTGCTCTCTCGCCTTCGTCCACTCGCCGTTGCCGCCAAGGTCTCCCCCGTCGTCTGCCACAACAGACCCTTTTCAAAAGTGCATCAAGCAACATTGGCTGTCGCCATTACTTGGACACGAAGCGCGATGATTGGATCCAGGGCAAGGATGTTGTAAGGGGCAGGAGGTGGCGTCCGTATTGCCCATACATAGAGCGAAGTGTAACGAAAGTAGGCGTGGCCACGAACTCTTCTCAACCAATGGGGAGCTCGTCAATGGGTATGATTGGGGCAAACAACCCTCGTTGCCATGGCATTTCCGTGGCAACGCTGTTGTTTGCCCCAATATTTCATGGCAGCGATAGCGGCGTCCACTGACTTGATGTCGAATAGGCGAGATTTGGAGCCCAACACTTGCCTGGCCGGTAGGAAGTCGCCGTGTAGCGGACGCTCTCGACAGTCGACACCGCGCGACCTCGCCTGGAGCGTCGTCTCGAACGAGTCGTCATAGCGCGGCTTTGGAAAGCGATCGCATGTCAGTTGTCGTACGCACGAACGCCGAGAATGGAAGCAGGGTACAAACCCTGCTTCCAGAAAGTGTTGGTTTCACTCTGCCGTGATGAGAATGCGGGTACGCATCGAAACATCTTTTGGTGCGCCGATCGAATCGAAAGCCAGCCGTGACAGCGAGCAGACGAAGCAGACCGCAGGCACGCAGCAGACGTAGCCTAAGCCTAACGACCAAGCGGAGAGCAGACGATGGGAGCCTGGATTAATTTAGTTGGGACGAGAGCCCGTCGGTGCGCTAGGCAGTCTGGGATTGGGTTCTTTTTCCGGCGTCGCTGGGTATGACGTCATGCCGGGTCCTGCCCTATTTAAACGTCCTTGGTCGATTGGATCCGAGTCCTGGACGAGCGCTGACGTAGCCCATGTGTCCAATAAATGTTCAAAGTACGTCAGTAAGCAATGGCGGGGAAACGTGCTCCTCACTGCCCCATGCGTGGGCTACATAGGCACTCGAAGAAGTACATTGAGCGTCTGCTTTCACTAAAAGCACTTGGGAGGACCGATCACTGCAATCTACGGAGGGCGCTCTGGGAATGACGAGGATGGAAATATCTTTAGACCTGAAACAACAGTCTGCGTATGTGCCACTAAACGTGATGTTTCACCGTGCTCAGCTCCACAGCGCATACTGCAGTTGTTTCGCGATGTTGAAACGTAGGCCACACTGTGGTGCTTTTATCGGTGCACTTTTTTAATTTCATTTCATTTATTGGTACCCTCAGGGCCCGAAGGCATTACAGAGGGGGTGGGATTATTACGTACAAGTTAATAGAACACTCAAATCACTAATCAAGTTCTAGTAGTATGGATACAGCATTTTTAAAATCAACAGGATTAACAATTGTGGCGATGGATGTGGAAAGGTGATTCCAGTCAGCATACGTACGAGGTATGAATGATCTGTAGTAGGTATTAGTGTGGCACTGCGGAATTTCGACTTTATGTATGTGATCATTGCGTGGTGGTATGTATAGGATGGCTCCAGTAAGAGTTCAGTCTTAAGGAGTGGGTTGTGAAAAAATATTTTCTGAAATAAACTTAATCGATAAAACTTTCGGCGTAAAGAAAGAGTTGGTAAGGATAGGCATTTTTTTTATAGAGGTTACGCTTGATGTACGATGGTAATTAGAAAGAATGAAGCGCACAGATCTATTCTGGACAGCTTCCAAGGCGCCGACGAGGCTCTCAGTGTTAGGATCCCAAACAGAAGAAGCGTACTCAAGTTTTGGCCGGACTAGTGTTTTATAGAAAAAGAGTCTCATAGTCGAAGGAGTCTGGAAAAAATTACGTTTTAGATAGCCAAGCATGCGGTTAGCATTGGAAATGACGTGGTGAACATTTGACTTAAGCCACACATAGCCGGGTTTTGCTTTTGATTACTCCGAATAGGAGTGAAGAAACGTATTCTAGCTGGAGTAGCGTACGTGGAGCGCTAACTTTCTTTACTTATATTATTTGCAGTGTTTAATTCCGTCACAACTGGCATTGTAAGTACCGTTCTAGTGCAAGTAGATGCAGAAAAGACTCAATTGAGGCCCAGCTTCGTCGACTAGACGAATAGAAACTTCGAATTCCCAAGTGCAACTAAGCTCCTAGATTGTTTTCATAAAATACAGGACCATATTTTTCGAACACAAAGCTCCATGATAGATTTTGGAAGCAGTCTTTTATACATCCCAACGCGTCCATAAATGAATAATCAGGACTCACACTCAGTGGAGCGTCTGCACTCTCTCTCTCAAAGTACATGAAAGAACCTATCGCTGCAATCTACGGCGAATGATGACGCTGATGATGTCTCAACACACAAAAACTAATAATAATAAACAAATATGAAACATATTATCAGTCCCGTTGATCGCCAAGCGCCCCCAGGAGATTGCAGCGATTGGCTCCCCGACTGCTTTGCGGGAGAAGCAGATGCTCCAGATTGTTTGGTGTGCGAACCTCGACAATATTACCTGGAACAGAAATCTAACATTGCCTCCCGCCTCGAGGCGAAGAGATATCTCTCTAACGCTGAAATTTGTCCAAGGTACAAATGTGTAAGGGATTTTCGGTCAGGAAAGTTTAACGTACGCCATCATTTCTCCAAGGTCTACCCACCGGCGGTGCAAAAGAATCTTCCAGCGATCATGACTATGGCGGCGGATATTGACAAAATTGTAAGTCTACCGTACCAAAAACTGCGCGGAATGCATTGAAAACCCATCACGCAACCCCAGGTATAGCACGTCAGAGAAACGTCTAGTCTGGCACGAGCTTGGCAAGATCATAGGGGCCTAACTTGGCCCTAGCACGTTTTTGCTCAAAGACATTAGTCAGTACCAGAGTACTTTTTGAGTTTTTATGGGTTTTCTCTGGATCGCCACTTAACTGCAGAAGTGCCAGACTTGAGCCAAAGGTGCCACTTATATGAACTGGAGAACCAGCAGTGAGGCCTAAATTTGACACTTGTTTGGCAGTTTAGGCCCAGAGTTGCCAATAAAAACCCAAAAACCAGGAGTGAAGCCTAACTCGGCACTTGTTAAGTGATTTACGCCCAAAGATGCCAGATGGTAGACAATTTACAAGCAGTGAAGGCTGACTTTTGGCACTTGTCTGGCGAATTAGGCCCAATATACACAGAAGGCTCTGCCAAAATTAGGCCAAGTTTGGCTTTGCCCTGTCTTCTTCGGGCTTTTTAAGACTAAATTCTCAGACAAAACTAAATTTTCTGGGAGCTGGTTTTGTTATGGCTTTATGATATATTTTCTCGGGTAAAATATCGATAAAAATCGTTGCGTCTTCAGGTCACTAAATTGTTTTGCAGTTACTAACACCTTAAAGGGACACTGACCCAATCAATATTTTGCTGCAGAGTCACGTATGTTTTTAATAATGTAAGAAAACCCAAATGCTCGAAACTGAAACCGGTACACGAGCACGGAAGCTCATGGCCGGAAGTTACGTGGCTAAATCCGACCGCGTTTTTTTTTTTTAGAGCGCAGCTTTTAGGCGCTTGTTTTTGGCTTGAGCGGCGTCGGCGTCGCCGTCGAAGTAACCGCGCGGTGCATTGTGGGCACCGTCCGCTAATGCAACGCGCGCGTCTCACTCGTGACTAGCGCGTTGCATTATCGGACGTTTCCCATAATTACGTCACACATAACGTCACGAGGGTCCCGCGCGTTGCATTTTGGAAACGTCTCATGATGCAACGCGCGGGTCTCACTCGTGACCCGCGCGTTGCATTATGGGACGTTTCCCATGATGACGTCAAACGTGACCTCGCGAGTGACGTCACGAGGATCTCGCGCGTTCCATCATGGCTTGTTCCCATAATGACTCACGAGGGTCTCGCGCCTGCATTATGGGAAACGTCCCATGATGCAACGCGCGGGTCTCACTCGTGACCCGCGCGTTGCATTATGGGACTTCCCATAATGACGTCACACGTGACGTCACGAAGGTCACGAGTGACGTCACGAGGGTCCAGCGCTTTGCATCTTGGTACGTTCCACATCATTACGTCACGCGTGACGTCACGATCACTAGTGAAGTTCACGACGAAGGTATGCCTCTTCCTCCTCCTCAAGACGCGCTCTATTTCGGCATTACAGAGAAATGTAAACGTATCTGTTTATTTCTTCTCCGCTTCTTCGTCGTGTGAAGCAGCCGACGATGACAAACTTGCATGTACCGTTTGTCGTGCGACTGTTTCGCACCTATATCCCTTCCGCTCGATGTTCTGCGTCTGAAGATCCGCTGGACGGTATTACGAACGACAGTTCCGAAGCAGCGGCCCCACGTCCGTCGCAACGTTGGTCCGTCGTATGTTCCCGCATCGCGCCGCTCAGCCCGCGGACGTCGCCATGTTGAGAATGACGTGCACGTATACTTCCTGTGATCTGTGCAACATTTTTTTTAGAGCACAGCTCTTAGGCGCCCGTTTCCGGCTTAAGCGGCGTCGGCGTCGCCGTCGCCGTCGGCGTAACCGTGCGTTGGATTATGGGACGCGTGACCTCAGTGGTGACGTCACTGATGACGTCATCAGTGACGTCATTGGCATCTGTATCGTCATCGTCACTGATGACGTCACCAGTGACGTCATTGGCATCTGTATCGTCATCGTCACTGATGACGTCATCAGCATTCGCATCGTCATCGGCATTGATGACGTCATCAGTGACGTCACTAATGACGTCATCGGCATCGGCAGCGTCACTGATGACGTCGTCAGTGACGTCACCGATGACGTCTCTGCATCCGCATCGTCATCGTAACTGCTGAAGTCATCAGTGACGTCTCTGGTGGTGTCACTGATGACGTCATCAGTGACGATGGTGATGACAATATCGTCATCTCGTGACGTCACACGTGATGTCATCGTGATGACGTCATTGTCATCATCACGTGACCTCACCGGGGTCACGTGACCCCCGTGAGGTCACGTGACCCCGGTGACTTCACATGACCCCCGTGATGTCACGTGACCCTCGTGAGGCGAGGGCGACGCCGCTCAGAGGGAGGAGTAGCAGACAGGATGAGGAGGTGAGGAGGAGAGAGGAGGGGTATATCCTTCCCTCAGTACCTTCCCTCCTCCTCCTGAAGAGCTGCGCTCTGATTCGGCGTTACAGGGAGTTGTAAACGGGTTTCTTTTTCGATGAATAAATTTCTAGTTTCCAGGATGCCACAAAAATGGGGTTCATTTTATCTTCTTTGTTCAATATCGAACGTGTGTCTTAGATGACCCACGACTTTGAATATATTTGGGACACATAGTTGGAACGTCACGCGACCATGGAAAAGAAAGTGAGCGCGACTGAAACCAGCAAATACTCAACTGGCTGTATCCGGGCGGAAAGAAAACGAATTTCGAGCCGCAAATTGTGTTCTGGGTAGTTGGACTTTTATAAGTCATGTTCAAATAAAAACCTCGCCGAGCATAAATACCCTGTCAGTATTCCTTTAAGAAACACAAGGCGTGACAAGTCGCCATCATCTTATTATCTCTTGACAGCTAATGAGATTGCTGTAATTAGCCGATAAGTAAGCCTGACGACCATCAGGTAGCAAGAAACGTCACAAACAAATTAACCACGCCCCTGCGTTTTTTTTTTAATTTTATCTGTCAGTGATTTTAGTGTATTCTCGCTTTCATGGGTGAAGGAAAGGGTATTCAGATTGCTGTCTTTTGGTAATATTAGACACAAAGCCTTTCCACGAGTTTTAAAAAGAAACTTTTAACTATGCGTAATTATATAAAAAAAACTGTCTTTTCGCTTAAGTAATAAATTTAAGCGAAACGTATCTTTCGCATTCCGGTTATGAACGAAAATACATAAAAAGAAACTACGATTCCGCATAGCTATGACATTGGCTCCAGTGGTGAGAAAAGCAACCTTCACTACCAGTAAAATGTTTCATTTTGCTCGGTGCCTCGCCGCAAGTGAAATAATTCAGACTATATTTTGCAAGGTTTCGATTAATAAATATTATGTTATATTTGGCGTACACTTATTTAATAATTAGCCACCTTGCGTACGAGGACGCAGTTTGTACACGTCAGTATAGTTCACCTCGTTGAATTTTATTTAAGTAATCTGAAGACCGTCTGGAGGATGCGGTGCATTAAATGAGGAAGACTCAAAATTGTATAAAAACGTCCATTCGTTAAACAGAAAAAGAAAAGAACACTCATGCACAAATGAAAGTGGATCACGATCGATAAAGAATGGGGTCGGTCTAATATTGATAAGAAAATGACGTGATAACATAGCCACACACAGCACGAGCAGAGTACAAAAAAACCAATTCAACAATGACACGCTAGAATACAATGCAGTCAAACGCCAATGGGACTTAGCAGTCACACTATTTTATACACAAGACCATAATGAAATCAGATTGCAATTTGTTACAATATGAGCCGGTGGTTTGTTTGAGTTAGCGGTGCACAGCACTAAGAACAGAGAATAAAAGTCGAGTGTAAGTTCGGCATTCAACTGATTCCGTTTTTGCACGAATCGTATACTCCGATCTAAAATAGCCAGCGCGGCAGTACGTACATTTAAAGCGCTACTAAACGTGACACGTGTCGAGAAACATGTTTGTGACCACCTAAGTGTCCCACGTTCATTGGCTGCCGCTTTGATCGCGCAGACGGCAGATCTCAGCCGCAAAGCTACGGCAGAATGGGACGAGTCAACTTTGTTTCAACGCTACGGTGAGTCGCTCGACCAATGCTTACATCATGGTGGAACTTGCGAGCGTTTAGTCCTATGAAGGCCAGTTCACACACTTGCAACCGACTAGGACTGACTGAGACAAGACCGGTTTTTGAGCCTCTTGCGGCGGCTTAAGACCGGATGCGCTGCTGCGGAGTGCAATGCCGTCGCAAGTGGTTTTAAAACCGGTCTTGTCTCATTCGGTCCTATACTCAGTCGCAAGTGTGTCAACGGGCCTTAACAGTGTTTAGAAACAAGCCCGCGCTTGCTCACACTGGGTGTAAGCACTGCGGGGGCGCAGAAACCAGACTCGCGTGAGGCGAAGCATCCGCGCAAGCGCAGTGCCCACCGCAGCGCCACCGCAGTGGTGTTACGTCGGAGAGTTTCGCTCCGCGGCCAATCCGATTGCGGCATGAACCCATATGAACGCCGCACGACCAATCACGAAACGCGAGTTGCGAACATAATGAGCCGCTTTCCCGGGTTTCGTGAGCAGTCTGCGGCTATAGTGGCTGGAACACGTTGCTCGCCAGCGTGCTTGCCGCGTCTCTATTTATCCCCGCTGAATGAGACCAAGTGACGTCACAGCCGTGGAATGCTGGCGATCGCCGCGTCTCTGGCGGTTGCGCGGTGGCGGAAGTCGGTATACGGCCGATGCCTGTTCCGCTGCGGCTCGCTCTGCAGTCTGTCCACTCAACAGAAACTGCAGCAGTTACTGGTTGAATTGCATCGACGCCAATGACGTGCTCGTCAGGTATACCGAGCGTTGCTGCAAAAGAAGTTTTTGAAGAAAAAAAAAAGAGAAAAAAGAAATACTTTTTGTGAACAAGCTGACAGCACAGCGGATGTCAAGCACTGAAAAAAAAGAAGTGCTGATTAGCAAAATAAGTTCCTACAATTTAATTATTAGCTTTTGGATGAGTGAAAATCAACATATAGTTTGAACTAGAAACTTGCTGAGCGCCATCGAAAACCCCTAAATTGTTGAATTTTAGGACGACTACAAGTTCGGGGTGCGTTAAAGTCACCATTCGTGCAGCAGGCTCATCGCCGGCGATGCCAAGGCGCGAATGATAAGAGAATCATCCGCGTTTTTGCATCGTCGGCTTCTGAAATTGTCATGACGTTGTTACCTCAAAAGTTACCACTCTCCAATTTTCCTTTATACAAATACTAATTTACAGCGACCGCTCTTAGTGGGAACCTCCTAGAGAAATTGAGTGGTCGTCTTTCGCGAAAATTCCCGGTGACGTCATTATTCGCATGATTACTCCCGGACGCTGCCGCCAGCGCTGAGTTTATAACAACATAAAAATGTTCTCCAGTTGAGTGAGATTCGAGCCAGCTCTATGAATGAGGGCAAGCGTTTTCTCTACAGTCTACCGCTCTACCAACTGAGCCATCCGCAGGACAAATTTCAGTGAATTAAAAGTGGTATAGGTGTGTAGCCCTCAAGGTTGTGCAGCCCATCTGGCAAGTAACCTCGAATATTTTTCGGTCGCGTTTCGGTTGTGAGTCAATGCCTTTTTTTCACGTCGCTCGCGGAAGCTTAAGGTCACAAGGTAAGTCCTATACTCCACATACATTTTAGGCCATGTTGCGAAACATTTCTCTCAGTAATTATTAGGAGTATTTCTGTCACATATTTAATATACTGTGTGCTTCACTTAAGAGTGACAGAAATTCCTAAAATTGGAGTATTCGAGGTAAAAGGATAATTTTTTCACTGAAAACATGAACTATGCCTGGCCGAACGCCCATCCTCCGCCGAAATGTAGCGCTAGAGGTCCGAACCAAACATCACACTTGGCACGAACCGATATTTTATTCAAAAGTGATTTTCTGAAAATTTCAACGGGAAAATGGGGTCCATTTTCACCCGTTTTCGGTTTCTGACGCCATAGAGCACCATGTATTCGAAACCTCTGTCGGCCTTTTCCATTAACATTTTCAGAAAATACTTTACAACTTTTGAATAAGATAACGGTTAGTACTGAAACTTTGGCATCTCATTGTGACCTCCAGCGCTACCTTCGGGCGGAGAATGAGCGTTCGGCGATGCGTAGTTTATTTTTGCGGTAGAAAAAAAAAAACTGTAAATATATTTTGAGGACACCCTGTACATCTTACTCCGCGGAAGTACAATATTGTTGGCGCGGGCAGGTTTCGCGTAGTTCAAACGGCTGGATGCGCCGGAGCGTCGGGGTTTTTCCTTTTTAATTCGGTGTAATGGGGGGCGCCATCTATCGTCGATGACGCGGCGGCTCGAAGCATTTAACAGGCGTTTTCTGGTTTCCAGTAAACGCGCCACGATTCGTTCGGTCGATGTGTCACAGCTTGTGTCACGAGCGAACAATAGAACGAAACGTTTTTTGGGAGGGAAATTAAAAGATGCTCCTTTGGACACGCTCTCTCTAGAAATAAAGTGATCAAAGCTCATTGGATCTCATCAGATTTAGAAATCTTTCGATATATAACGCTTCTGAAAGTAATGTTACCAGTAAATGATGGCGAGTTATAAAGCTTTAAAACACTAACAATTCGGAGATACATTTATTTTCTCACAGACTAGGAGCACCCACTGAGGTATTCTATAATTCTAGGAAATCGTTAAATACCTATGCTTTATTTCTTTTTTATTTCCGGGCCTTCCAACAAAACAAGTTATTAATAAACAAACAATAGTATACAGGTAGCAAAATTCGCGTTCGTAAAAATGATTGGAGGACACTGTTTTTTTTTAATTTTATGCAAGGAATTCTGTTTATGCTTCTTAACACAGCATCAGGTGCTGCAGACCTGCAGCGATCTACTCATTACCAGCTTCTGGAATGATAGACCCCATCATTTACTTGAGAGTCATCCAGTGAGAACAAAAACAGGAGATCATGAAATCTGCATGGTTCTTACATATGTGTTTCCCAAGGGATACAAAAGAAGGCAGGTCGTTTCCCTTCGAATAGCGGTTCTTGCAGCAGCTAACATGGTACACAGTCTTGGCCATTGCCACATTTTCGTGCCGTATACTTCCATCTCTTCTACAATCGTTCTCAGAACACCGCACGGCACCCAGAGAGGAGATAACGCCATCGCCTTGCCGGGTGACGGGGGAAGCCCATTCCGACAGCGCGTTGGCGAGGACTGAGCATACGTTAACGGACGCAGACGCATGACCCTACCACAGGGGGAAAATATGGCACTGTAGGCGCTCTATCTAATACAAATAAGCAGAGTGGAATGTATTCTTCCTAGTAAAGTATTTTTTTCTCATCTTGTGAGTGAGTGAATGCACGGGTAGGAACTGAGGGAGAGGAGGGTAAGAGAGTGCTCGGGGACGTCAGAGAACGAAGCTCTGGTTGGAACGATTAGTGGGTAGATGGAAAGCTAGCAGACTTTGTCTTTACTTACTGTGCTCGGCGTTCGCTTTAAAAACAGCGAGTAGAGCCAGAGGCAGCTAGCTTCGCGTCCACCCACTCATCATTCCAATCAGAGCGCGGTGTCTTGAAGTCGCCGCGCTCTCTTATTTATTTCCTCTTGCTAATTTTTTTACCGGTATAGAAGGTGTTGGCTGTATCGACACCCCGTTTGGCCCGCGCATGCGCATGACCACCATCTGATCAGACAGACTTGCACTCCGTATGGCTATAGACCTTGTTAAGTCCGTCGTAGAAGGTCCGAAGGGCACGCATTTCAGTTTACGGCGGGCTGAGGCAATGACGCCTATAAGAGGGGCGCAGGGGTCTTTCTTCCCCTTACATCATGACTATAGTCCGTTGCAACCTAAGAACGAAGGGCGAGAGTAAGACGGGCCGGAAGAGAGGAGGAAGCAGACGGAACGCTGGAGAAGAGAGGGGGAACCTCCTTCTCTGCTTTAGCAGCGTCGCCTCCAGCGCGTGTTGCAGCGTCTCACAACGAGCGCGACGCAGTAGCGCGTGGCAACGCCGAGACGGACTTGTCTGCCGGTTTGCGGCGACTTTTTGTCGAGCTTCGGCGCCTGTTTGCCGCTTGGGGGCGGATCGGTCATTCACTAACGATGACGTCATTCGTAGGCCTTGACTTTTGTGTGGTAGTGGCTGAGGAAGCAGGCTTACTGTAGACGAAGTACGGGACGAGGGTACGGGGTATGGAATTGAGAGCGGAAGCGAAAACATGATGTGTGGAAATCCTCAGAGTCGCACTCCCGAAGACGGCGCACAAACAGACGACGGCGCCACAAGGATATAGCACATTACGCGAGCACCGTGCTGGTGTCGCTGTGACACACGTTACGCGGCATGCGTAAAATGCACTTGGATATGTTTTTTTTTTTTTTGTTTGTTCCCAGAAATACTTCGTCATCATAAGGGACCTTCTTTCGCGCATGGAGGGCCGGGTTTTTCCCTTCAAGTACGAGATTGATCAGGTGAGTGTAATTATGCCAGCGTTAACGAAAAAAAATAACATTGTGCGTCAATCGCATATTTGAATTTTTTAAATTTTTTCACCTTTTATTTTTAGTTATAAGAGGGCATACTGTACCTCAATATTTTAGCAAGAATCTAACTGTGCTCAAATTGCACGGAGGGCAATCCCAGCGGTTAAAACGAAATTTGAATGTTACGGCCCAATACCTGACTTGCATAAAATGTGAGTAAATGAAGATAAATGGCACTAGCAATCGTTCGCTTGTATGGCAACGCGAGAATGCCACAAAGCCGACATCACGCTGAACTGACAGCTAGCACCGGGGCTCGATGTTCACACTTAAAGATTCTCCCTTAAAAGTGCCCTGAGGAGATTTCTGGGATCGCCTACATGTGGCGATAAATCACTCGGCGGAATTTAAGCATCCAAGAAATCCATAAATCATGACGATGGGCGGCCGATTTCCCTATTAAAAAAGCAATAAAAGATCGAACACACTGAGATCAGCCAGGACGACATGTGAGCAATGAAAACGTGACATTTCGTTGAGATTCCAAACGCTGTTATTACAAAATCTGTATGCTTTTGTAGATAATAAAAACAAATAGGAGTAGTCAAAAAATGCCAACTTTTTTGCGGAAAGGGAACATAATAGTGCACTATACTAGTCTCAAAAAAAGCTCATTCTCTTTTTTTTTCTTTTTTCGCGGGAGATATGTTTGGCCATTAGCGCTCGAGCGCGCGCTCGCTGGGTTGAATCGTTGTCCGGGCTATACAGACCTGTTGCTCTGGGGAAGGGGGCGCGAGCGTGTCCGGAAGACTTACGAAAGACGCGACCATGTTATGCTGGTTGCACCATCCGCGCGGCGCTGTAACGTTCGGTTTTGCACGTGCCACGTTCGAATACGAGTGTCTGTCAGCATCTGTTGATGCGCGGTAACAAAACACTGTGGCTCCAATCCACGCTGCCATGGTAGTTGAACAGCGAAGCTGTAAACGACACCCTGAAAAATTACCCATTGCGACGTCACTGGAAAATTTACACACGTGGCTCAAAAAGAGCGAAACCAGAGACAAGTGAAATGTACTTAACCACACCCTTTATTACTTCGCAACGACATTCACGACTACTTTATGATCAGTGTGATACACACTGAGATTTTCAGTTCTCACTGTAGAGATATTCTTTGCTAAGGTTAAATCAATGCATGATCCATGAATGGTGGTTGGTTGAGTTGCATTGGTGAAGCACATGTTATATATGGAGGCGTGGTGACGTCACCACGTAATGTCTATGCTGTTGGGTACTTTTCCACTCGGAGTAGCTTACGCAACCGTAATCTCTACCGGGAAACAAACGTGGGGAGAAGGAACGTGCTTCGCATTGTTCGCAGGGGCCGTTATCATCCATTATGCGGTTTACACTTCGCACGAGGGCTTCGAATGACGTCAACCCCTTGCGAAGCAGCTGCAAAGCTAATTTTTACCGGAACGCGTGGAATGGTGCTCCTATTGCTCACACTCACCTTATCATCCATCATGTGGTTTCGATGCTTGTTTTGTGGTTTTCTTTGTTGAAAGCCAACGATACCCTATTGGAAAATCTTGACGACGGAAAGATGTTGGAAAAACCTCATACAAGGGTAACCGTAATATGGGACATCCTATACCAGCGAAAAGGCGGCTCCAGCGTAGTGTATTCAGGCGGAACGGGACGGAACCATACAAGCGTGACGTATTATGGGACATCCTATACCAGCGGAGTGGAATATGGCGGAACCATTTAGGCGCACGGAACCACGTAGGCGGACGGAACCATACAAGCTTAACGTAATATGGGACATCCTATACCAGCGAAAATGCGATACCAAAATGGTGGAGCCATATGGCTTCACAATGCTGGTATCACCTTTTCACTCTTACACAGGGCGATTTTTTTAAGCTTTACATATTTGCTTAAAAAGGTTGTGAAAGCTACACTTCTGTGGTTTGTGCAGGTTAGTTATACGGCCAGGGGTACGTAGTATAGGGGCCTAATCGTAACGATCAGTCGGATAATTAAATACAATTTGTTAATTAACTTTTTAATTACTGAAAATGAACACATGGTTTCAATTAGAAACTTGGTGAGAGTCATCAAAAACCACTAAATGAACTTTTTCTAGAAGGATATAACGCAGGGGTAGCATTTTACGCGTTCTGTAAAAACGCTTTATTTCGATCCGTTTCTAGGTTTCGGTTTCTTATCGGAGCGCATCTCTGCACCCACGGTCCTGTTCCCCAGAGGTTTAGTCGCGCAACACACGTGCGCCCTGCTTCCCTCAATCCTACGAGGGAGGCGAGGAGGTGACTTCGCACAGCAGCCACTGGTCAGCGGTATCGCAGGTGCAAAGATGCGCTCTAATAAGAAACCGAAGTCTGGAAACACGTCAAAATTAAGCCTTTATTTTAGAACGCCGTAAAATGCTGCTCCCGTCATATATTCACAAAAAGGGTTGATTTAGTGTTTTTCGATGATGCTTAGCAACTTTCTAATTCGAATTATGGGTCTATTTTCACTAATTAAAAATTTAAGGAACATATTATACTTAAGGGGAAGCTAGAGTGGTTTTGTATTTGAGGAAACATATTTAAATCTTCTTCATTTGACCTCCAGAATCTCAAATATCAAAATTATTTGGTAATTTGGTGAATCAAGGATGCATAGAATCATTTTTAAAGTATCACTGGAGGCATTCTTTCCCTGAGAGTGACGTCACAAAAGGAGCTTTCGAAATCTCTGCTCACGCATCTTCAGCGCCAATCAAAGCTATGCACACACACGCTATTTTTAAAAAGGGGAAAAAAAGACATCACGACTGGTGCCAGTGCGGGAGAATACACCTAGAAAGCTTGCGATTGGACGCGCGGCCCCCAAGCGACACATGCTTGGCAGCTGAAAAATCCCCTTACGACGTCACTACTGGTCGGATCTTTTTTGTGTTTTCTCAAGTTTAGTTATATCTTTGGAGAAAACGAACGTGATATTCAGATTCACGGGATAAAACTACACTACTAGAATCAACCTTCATCTAGTTTTCTGAAAGAAGTCTTGCACTTCCCTTTAATAAGCCGACTCATCATTACAATTAGCCCTTTATACCATGCCCCCCTGGCCATATAACTCACGTGCAAGTGTAGCTTTTACGGCTTTTTTTTCAACAAATCTGTAAAGCATACAAAGAACACCCTATAGTATGTTCCCTAATACAATACGACTGTATGGTTCCTTCCCCACTTGCATCCTTCGGGAGAGACTCGCAGACATCCAGCGTTCCATTGGAATGCTGGATGTCAGCGAGTCTCTACATTAGCGATTGGTTTGAAACAAGCATGATGTTTGCACACAAATAAGCTCTTGTCCGAGGTCCTCGAGGAGCACTATTAGCAGTGGCAAAATGTAGTGACGTGGTAAATTTGGTAGCAAGTATTTATTTCTAGAAGAATTGCATGCAGCAAAGCTGAACTTTGCTCAAAAGATGATAATTATAAATTCAATACTGAACAAAGGTGTCCCTTGAGCTGTCAGGCCAAACTCCCACTCTTGCCATTCAGGAGTTCCTAACTTGTGCGTAGAGGATCAGCACAACCCAGATTTGTGCTGCGAGCGCACCTGCGATATAAAGATTGAATAAACATGAGATGAAAAATAAAAGACGTTTACAATTCTCTGAATGCGAAATTAGAGCGCAGATCTTGAGGAGGAGGATGGGACGGTACGCCACTCCTCCCCCTCCCCACCTCCTCTTCTGCTCCCTCCCATTTAGCAGGAAATTTCCCTAAATTTAGCAGGAAAATGCTCACTAAATTTAGCAGGGAAATTGATGTCACGTGACCTCAACACCAATTCAGTTTTCCCACTAAATGTAGTGGGGAAAATGACGACACATGACTGTGTCACGTCAGCCAGAAACAAATACAATTTCTCCACTAGATTTAGCTGGAAAATTAATGTCAAATGACCTCCACATTAATTCAATTTCCTGCCAAGTTCAGCGGGGCAGTTATGCCGATGGCGACGCCGCGAAACGGGCACCTAAGAGCTGCGCCCTAAAAAACTAAATGCCTCACATGAAATAAAGTGATAATTAGAGATAAGACAAAGAAAAGAGAATCTAAGATACCGCTTTAATATCATTGCTTTCGTCCGTTCTCAAATATTTTGATTTCAAGAAATGTTTACCTCTTTATTCATACCCACACAACCCCTCCCAGTTTCAGCATGAATGCAATAAATCAGTGCAGACTAGACCTTGTAAACAGTAATGCACATGAAAATGAATGTTTGCCACATAGACTTGCATGAGTCGGTGGCTCAGATCACTAAATACATTTGTAGTGAGGAACGTTCTTGAATAAAACTTTTAGGCTTTGAATTTGACAGTTTAAATATCCATAAGGAACACTGTATGTCACCGATCTTTTTGTGACATATCAGAAATGGCGCAGCACTATCATCCTTGCATACCTAAAAGAATTTGCATTTTTTTAGCATGGCATGTGCTATTCTGATACCCATACAGCCTTCTTTAACAAAATTTCGTCTATAGAGCTCTTTCTTGGTTCTTAACTCACATGACAGATTCGGTAGCTTGAATTCTCACTCGGCATCAACACTTCTATATATTGATGTAATAGGGAAAGACAAGATGTATGGGCTTGAGTACGGCTCGACAAGCACAGATGTGAAGAAAAGTACTGTCGAAAACTCAAATGTCAAAATAAAAATTATTAGGTAGAATGCGCATACAATTATGGATATGGTCATGAATACAGTTAGCACATTCAATATGAAGAAAATGTGTTAGACACACACTCAAAGAAACCTGTTGCAATTATATTCATGCAAATTACTTCGGAGAACCAAGCGCTGCAGTCTCGAGAGGGAGTTCGGTGAATGATTCTACCGAAAATGAGTTTAGACGGAAAAAGCAGTTTGTTCTGCGACAATGAGCATTACATAAGCAAGTGGCATGTCATTATTACTGTTACAGTGCCGACTGTTTCAAACTGTCAGTCACGTCATTCGGTAAATTCCCTCCGTACATTACAGGGTTTGGCTCTCTCGAATGCTTTGCGAGGAAGTTGATGAACTGGAAATATCTATACTACTGCAATGGTAAGATTTTCCTACCCTCATGCTCAACGAGTGTCGAGTGGGGATACAACTCCAGTTCATACACTCACTGAGCATGAGGGTATAGTGTGCCAGCAGAGGGCAGGTGCCTGCATAGAAAGATTTTAGTTGGCGCACCAAGGGGCTAACCAATAAAAATGGGTACTACTCTAAGCAAAATGTCAAAAAAGCGCCAATCTCGACTTGGCACTAACAGTGGCACACAGTATCTATTTTACTGACTAAAGGGTACTCAATCATTATTTCCAGCTACCTAATCAAGCTAAATATTCGTCCCGGCTTGCTTTTTAGGAAAATCTTTAAATTTACAAAAACTATTAAGACAACTGCTAAATATAAAACTGGCAAAACCAACAATCGAATTTGCCTGCTCTCCGGTAGCATTACGTCTATGGCAGGCAGACCTGCAGAATGAGCAAGCAGTCTAAAAAACAGGGTATGTCCTATGTATAATTTTTTTTTCGTGCTGCAGAGCAAGTGCTGGAAGGAGGTTTTACGACATTTATTTTTCACAACCCAAGTTCTTGCAATCAGTTGAAAACAAGTTCGAGCAGTGAACTTGTCTTCGCCACTGGCATAACGTTTTAGTGTCGCCCATCGAGACTCAAATAAATTTGTAAATAAAAAGAAGACCAACCTTCATAAAAAAATCTGTAACTTTGGCAAAGAAAAGTTATCTTTACAAAAATATGTGGGGTAGTTGTACAGCGTCTATTCGTGTGCTTAACCAATTTTGAGGCACATCGGCGACAATGAAAAGAAAACGCCCACGTACCATTAAGGGAAAGACAGAAAAAATGCATACCTACACCAGAAAACTTTAGGACGACCAAGGGCAGGAAACTCTGGTGAGGTTCTCGGAGTGACTCCCTGCAATAGCCCTGCGAAGACCACAGAACAAGGTCCGGTCAGAGCTTGCAGCCATAAGGTGCTTCATACCATAAAGTTCCAGAAGCCGCTGCAATCGGAAGTAAAGTGCATTTCATTTCTCTGCAGAACAGAGAGTTTAATTGCTAGCATGCATTCATTAGGTGATACTGTCATGAATGCGCCGACTTTTAGATGCAGCACTATATCACCAAATTGTTAGCTGTGCCGGGCAACACTAAAAACCGGAAGCATTATTCCAAACTATCTCAGCTTAAAGTTAACCACGGCAGAAGCTTCAAGCCATCCTTGCAAATTCAGTACAGAAAGCAAGCCATGTGACCTTGTAGTTGGACGCCATGGTACGTCGAGCTTATAATCACGTGTCACACTGTTTTTGCTGCAATGGCTTGTAGCGTCAAAAGTGGTCCAGCTTAAAGAGATACAAAGTATAGACGTTTGTGAGCGGGGCCCTGGCCAAGTCTTCAGTTACACTGCGAGGTAGGTACTCAGACGTTCAAACCGGGATGTTTGCTGCCTGTAACCACGCGACCAGCATGTGCCCAGCTATTGTTCGAGTTGAGTATATGCCCTCGACAGTGCCGTTATTTGACAAGCAGTTTTACAAATGTTAAAAATGACTGACTCACAGAGAGAGACTGCGTCTCAACGACTAACGACTTGGCATACCTAACTGAATACTGATATATTAACTAAATGCAAAACAATTATCTGGCAGGCATTATATTTTTCAACAGGCTGGGTCGACTCCTCATTTAGTCGAAGGAGTCGATGCGTAATAGGACAATACAAACAAAAATATTCCTTAGAATTCGTTTTGCACCCCCCAAATGATGTGTTTTTGAAGGCAATATACACAAGACACTTGATTTAGAAAGTGCCTCAACTGTACAAATGCATATACAAAAAGGGCACTCGCCAAGCCTATTCTTCTCAGCTCTATCCAGGTTAAGCCGAGTTAGAGTATAGAAGTACACGCTCACTAACAGAATGAGAAAGGCAGGGAGAAGTCTCCGTTGTTCCGCCACCAGCCCGCCTGCTACCTTGAATGACGTTTCAGCGTCTTATGAGCCTCGAGTGAGCACGGTGAAGCACGCACAGTGAAGCAACCGAACACCACCTTGGAGGGCTTGCCCGGACACTTCCCCGGGTACAGCCAGACTTGAGACCAGCTGAAAGATAACCGTCCCAGCGAGCAACTCACTAAACAACTTTGGACCCACATCACCCGTAACATCATCCCGCCACCCTCACCCACAAGCTCCACTTCAACATCGTCAGCACCTCTCTGTCATCTGTACTCAATCTCATCCCAACGTCATTAGATGCGGCGCCGCAGGCCTTCATGGTATTGGCTCCTTGCCTTTCTGCGGCGCCGCGGTTCTCCTGAACCAAAATAAATATTATATATTATTATTATCCGTTCAAAGTGAGCTGAAAAGTAGAAGCGCGTGCAGGAGGACGCCCAGCCATTTTCTTTTTGTCATTGGCTATACTACATATTTTTAGTATGACATATTTTTAAGTGAGAAGAAGTATTGCAAATATGCAGTCCACCTTTGACCATAATACAGAATTCTGATAAAGATAACAACAATGTATGCGTATTGCCCTTCCCATTTTCCAAATAAGTGCTCCCGCCTATCGGAACATCTACACATGTGGTGCGTGAGTGGGTTCAGGACTGAGAGGCTAGAAAACAAAGCGCTCACAAGGCTTGTCTGGCCCTTTCAAACATGCAGGTACATTCGACGAAAATCCCTGATTCCTAGCCAAATTTTGTTAGAATGAGCAAATATTGTCCACGTTTGAGGTAGACCACTGAATCGTGATTCCCCCAGAATGTGTGAATCCTCCTTCAAACTCCGGTACAACCTGCAAATGAACTCTGTTGTGCTGCGGCATGCATCCATGCTGCCTGCTTCAGAGGAAAACCACTGTTTGTGTTGAAGACGACACACCACAACGTACAGGCAACAATGTTTACCGAACTGAAATAAAATTCATATCATTCAATAGACACAGATAGGCTCACAAAGTGATGACACCATGATTGTTGTTGTTGGTTTTACTCTTGCATACAAACAAAAATGACCTCCTCTTTTCTCCGATGTACAGTTAAACCGTACTGTACAATGATATAAATGAAAAATACTTACAATAATTCAAGATGGACGAAACATAAAATACTTAAACTTCTCGCTAGCTGAGATTCTGTGACAGCAGTCTGCTCATTTGAAACTCGAACATCGTGAATTAATTTCCAAATCCTCCGCTTTGCGCAGTGAGCGAGAGGTCACACCAGTTTCCGCTGTACATCTAGATAGGTTGCTGGTCTCTATAATATTAAGCATCGGTACGAGATCCGCCCACGCTCCGCGTTTCCCTATTTTACGTCCTTCCGTAAGGGTGACGACGCCTCCATTCGAAATGCAAATGGCAGAAATCTTGACCTCATACCCTGTGTCTATAATTCCTCGCGATAGCTCTACCACACGCGTTTTCTCACAGAAAAAAGAACCAACATTGCGGCATTAGCGGGCGTTTTACGACATTCCCGCAAATTGCCAACGGACTGATCGAATTTTCCCGGCAAGAAAAGCAAAACGATCCGGACATGCAAAGTGAGGTAGAGGAGGGGATGGAAGCTCTTGTGGACGTCAGAGCACTAAGCTCACATTGAAATGATTAGGGGGTAGACGCAAAGCTATCCGGTTTGTCACCACTCACGGTTCGAACACGTTCGAAAAGAGGGCAGAGACAGACAAGGTAGCCACAAATTTTGTCAATGCCAATAATTATTATCATTTTTTGGGGGATTGGTGTTTAGCGCTTACCCACGATGCTCCTGAATTGGTACTGCGCTGAGAAGCCAGTGCCGTCGAAACGGTCATTGGTCTTGAAGGTCACCCTGAAGAAATCTCCCTCGGACTCGACGTTCGAAGGCTTCTGCATGCCGCAGTGGCGCGGGATTTTGCGATCCGCTGTGTGGAAATTCGAGAACTCGATGTAGTCGCTCGCCGTTTCCGCCGTGCAGCTGCAAACAAACAAACAAACAAAAATCAATAAACGCGAGGGAACACATTTTACGCGCTCGGAAGTTTTTGGAAATATACTGGCCCCCATTGCGGACTCTCCTGACAGTACAAAAGGTGCTTTGGGCGTCCTTACGATTACCTAACGTCCCCCTGATATTATGTGGACGTAAGGAGGACATCTGTGTGGCCTATGTTAGTACTTCATTCATGTACCTTTAGTCAGTTCTTTGCAACTCACCTTTTAAGATATGGTATCCCTGTGGTAAAACGCCCGCGGGGACTCAAGTGCTATTCGAGCTTGCAGTGATCTTCTTTCTAATTGGCTGAACTTACTAAAGGAAGACCGACGTATGGTACTCCAGGCGCATCGTGGTTGCTCTGTCACTCAAACTGACAAAATAACGTTGAGTGCTGTCCCTTCCATTTATGTGTCTTTCTTTTCCTTCCCTGTATCGGGTTAAGGTATGTCAACATCGATTCACTCGTGTTCATAACGTCGTCCACGGGAATGACATCACCAGTGCGAAAACACGAGCTCATTGACTTCAAGTAGCCCTGACGCCAAGGAATTCATTCGGTATCAATGTCGGCGTTAAGTCTTACACATACAACAATAAATATATAACGAATCATTGTAGCTTTATGGGCATTTCCGCAGCAGGCCCCCTTCCACACCAAATGACAAAACGCCACTCATTACGCGACGAGTCCCCGTGTCGCCGGAACGGATTCGGAACCAGTAACTGATTAGGCCTCATTTTCGGAGCCCGACGGCGTGCCCATGCTACCCGCCAAAGAATCATTGCCACTCAAGGCGACACAATGCTCCCGCCCTCTCCTCGTAACTCTTATCGGCCAACCCGAATCAATCACTTCCCGAAACAAAGCCCCACGAGCAAAACGCTTCCCTGTACACGTCCTCCCCTTAATCACTGGATCGGAATGACTGACGCTGACCATTAGGGACAACACAATCCTCCCGCAGCGTCCGACGCACCGAACGCGCGACAAGTCTCCGGTAAAGCAAACGTGTACCCAAACAAACCTCCCCGACGTCGACGGCGGAATCCCTGCATCGCTGCAACGTCCGCGTTCATCATCGGTAGCCGTCGATACGTAAACAGAGCAGAATTCCAGCCGTACAAAAGCCCCCCTCTCCCCCTTCTTTGCGGCAGACTGTAGGGGGACAAA
>JAZHYW010042022.1:0-11798 GCA_037355805.1 Ixodes ricinus | reverse complement strand
GTCTGTTTCGAAGGAAACAATATGTAGTTCCAAACGCGGCCGCTGCCGCGGCATGGCTTAGAGCGCCAAGATATTTCAGATATTTCTTTCTCTTTTCCATTCTTGGAGACCTCTTTCGTTCAGATCTCCAAGATTTCCCAAGCATAGAGGAGGCTATAACCCTACCGGTATAAAACATGGATGAGACCTTCTTTAGTCTTGGCTGTTGTTTCCGTCGAACGGGCTAGCATCCCGAATCAGCGTCTTCTAAGGCCTTG
This sequence comes from Ixodes ricinus, assembly GCA_037355805.1. Classification (NCBI taxonomy): domain Eukaryota; kingdom Metazoa; phylum Arthropoda; class Arachnida; order Ixodida; family Ixodidae; genus Ixodes; species Ixodes ricinus. Next base: position 11,541 of record JAZHYW010042022.1, on the reverse strand, counting down.
AATGTGCTGCAAGTAATGGTAAAAATAAAGCGCAGTTCAGTTCTTTACAGCATTCAGCTTTTGACAGTCGAATCTGAGAGCAACAGCCTCGGTCTTCCGCAAAGTCTCGGTTCAATTCTGCTATAAAAGATACACACACACAAAAGAAAGGAGCACCCCTGTTTGTTTTTATACGTGGACCAATGCTGCGAATCATAACTCTCTGCTCTAACGTGAGAAATGCGTGCAGGCAACGAAGAGACAGCTAAGGAACGCTCGCCTATCGGCGTTCGCTACCTGGCGCGCTGTCAGAAACGATTCCGTGTCATATACCCTGCGCCAGGTTCTCGCGTGCACCCGCTGTCAAGTATTTTTCGAGAGAAACGCGCTTCGTGTTTTTCGTCTCGAACGTGTGTACTGTTACTGTATCAGCAATAGAGATTTTAAATATTTTTCCCAATGGGCATTTTTTGTTTTATTCTGCTTCAGTTGTTTGGGGATTCCTGTCGTCTTTGTTAGATTTGTAGACGGTGACGAATGATTCTGCTAGGTTCATATTTACCCCAAACTGGCACCCAGTTCGGATTACTATGAACATCATTCGCACGCTTGCCCGTGGTTCTTCTTTCTTCAAAAATTTAATAGGCTTTTCTTTTCTAATGAATTGGAAACTGATTAAAATGTCGATGTTAAAGGAGCGGTGCATCGACACTAAGTTGGAATGTTTTTGATCTTACATGACCTTATTGGCATTATACTTTGTTTCACCTTATGATGTACCGCAGGAAAGGCTACAAGCGCGAGCTCTTTGCTTTGGGGCACATCCGGCGGCACATGCTCTCATGACATAAGAGCGGCTGCCAACGCTATGAGCTCGCGCTTCTAGCCTTCGCTGCGGTACAACAAAGGGTGAAACGGAGTATAAGGAACCGAAGTATACTCTGCACGCAACGCCATGAACAAGGAAACAACTTTGTTGTGGTGTAATTTCAAGAATAAAATCGAGCGGTATTTTTTGAAGCTTTCCTTTGCAGAAACTTGATGACGTCGTTTGGAGGTAACAGCGTTGTCATAGTCTGCCAGTGACGATATTTTCAATGCGGCTCATAGATTGGGCCCAAGCATTGCGTTACCACTCGATTTTTGTCCGGGGTAATCAATAGATCTTTGCTAAACTGCCCAATACCCAAACAGGCAAGCGAGCATGCATGCGAGTATGCATGCAGGTGACGTCACGGTATATCCTTCCTCCTCTCTGGTGGCCGAACCTGCTGTTGTCGCCGTTTCACCTTAATATGTGCCAGCGAAGGCGAATGTGGAAGCCTGCCGAGCACGAAAGCTCCGTGCCTTCGAGGCTTTTGCTCGAGCGCTGAGCTGGGCAGAAATGCAAAAACGCACTGGTCTCGCGCTTCTGGCCTTGGCTTCGCTCGCGAGATGAAATTGAAACGAAGTATAATGAAGCTGTGCTCACGCGTTTCCGCTCGCTCGCGACGCTCGTGTAGCTGCTCGTAGAATATGCACAGTAAAGAGCTACGCTCGAGGAAGTTCGGCCACCAGAAGGGACCAGATTGCGTCAGTGCAACCTATGTATGGTTACACGCCCGGCATAGGGCTGGCTTCGCAGCAGTAACTGTTCTAAAGAAAATGCCTAAAACAAATGGCATCTTGCACGCGCGTTTGTCAAGCTTTATTTTCGTAATTGACGTCGAATATTTTGTATAGGGAAAGGCAAGCGCGTGTGGCGCGTCCACATACCTTTCAGCACTCTCCTGAATGCATGAGTAATTTAGTAATAGGTCCATAGCACCTGTCTCACTAAGCGTTCCACGCATGCATAACGCCGCCATAACTGTAGATCCCGCAAGCATAGCTTCCTCTATGCTCACAAAGCCTGGCAGTTCGACGACGGAGCCGTGTGGCGGCGAGATCTTTTGGTGGCAGCCCTCCTATGGTTACCTTTCGTGACGTCATTACCTTGTGAACAACAAAGTCTGAAGGTGTTTGTAAAGATCATGGTGGAAGCTTGAAATCATGCCGCTCTCAAACCGCTCACTGCCAACACCGTCCAAAATTGAAGTTCTTCCATTCCTCTTATTTCCGTTAATAGAGAAATCAGCACTGCTGACGACCGTGGTCAGCATTCGGCCTATCGTGGAAGACCGATCGCAGCGACGCTTTCGATCGCTCGCGTCGCCAATAGAGTGCACGGTCGCAGATTTGGAGCGCGAGGATCTTTTAGCACAGCGCATCACGCATCCATTTCTGGGGAACCTGGACGTCAGCGCACAGCTTTTGGAGCGGCGAGGACCCGAAACACACTTGTTCACTCGGGAGAAGTGTGTTCTGGCGTCTCGCCGCAGCGGAAGCGCTAGTCACGTGGCTCTCCTCTCACCTGTTTTCTGCCGCTCCACTTTCTCCATTTCGGCGGCCGTTTCTCGTGGCGATCTGCCAGGGTTTTGTCAGGATATAGGAGGGCTATGTCACAAGAGGTAGAGCGCCCGTGCACGGCAGACAGCTCGTGCCGTCTCGTGCTCTGCTCGGGCAGACGTCCAGCAGGATTGTCGCGCGAGCAGAAAGACTACAGATCCCGCTATGCATGTCTCCAGCGGTGGCGTATCTCAAACTGGCTGGTGAGATTGGTCTATACGGAGCGCAAGTTTATCTTCTTCCTGTGCAGGTGTACGGTGACGTCAGAAGGCCGAGCTTTCATCGACTTTGATTGAAAGAATAGTGCGTAGACTTCAATGCTAGCCGCCTTCAGGTCCTTCCAATCGGAGCCAATCAGAGCTCGGCGTTCTGACGTCACCATAACTTCCCTGCGAAAGAAGCAGACGATCTTGCGCTCGGCATTGCTCGAGAACACGCTCGAGAAGCATCGGGGTAGTGGCTCGTGCTCAGTCACTTCAATTACGACAATAGCCGAAGCCTAACAATGTCTCGTACTCAGCGCGTGACCTGGGCGTTGCCAACCCCAGCGCGTTGCTATAATAAAAATTGGCGGCGTATAGTCGGCTGCAGACTACGTGGCCGCTTGTTCTATACTCCGTTTACCTTAAGCTGAGACTAGAAGCGCCACCTTCAGCGCGAGCTCGCTGGATTCTGCAGTGCTTGGTTGCGCATGCGTGCGCGTTCACACTGTGTGTTAGCAATGGCAGAAAGCTCGCGATGGAGGCGGAGCTTCTAGTCTTAAGGGTGAACGTATTATAGATGCGTGTTGAGAGGAAGAACGCTGCTCGTTTTTCTTTCATTTATTTTCGCGACTACCATTCCACAAGTAGAAAATCTAATGTTTGTTTCATAGATTTTAAATGTCAAGGATTCATTCTAAGTGGCATTTACGCAAAATACAAAAATCATTGCACCGCCCTTTTATTGTGCGACCGTATACGGATAATTTCTGGCACTTCGAGAAACTTTTCTGACACTTTTGAGAAAGCACGCGTCTTCCACTTTGGGCAACCTCAGCGCGTGGCTATGATTAACGTTGGCGGCATACGTTAAGCACCTAGCCACGTGGTCACTTGTTCTGGATCCGACTGTCGTAGTTCTGGCGACTGTCGTAGCCTAGAAAGAAAACTAAGGCAAGTTTATTCGGTAATTAACGTTGGGGAGTGATTCTAAGTAGTATTTAGGAAAAGTAAAAAAACTCGTTTCATGGCTCCTTGGGAAATGAAAAATCTGTTTTTCTGTAATAGGGTACGGTTTTATGGGCACAGACTAACACTCTGTATTTACTGGGCTCAGCATAGATGAAGCAAGAGGGTAGCCGTAACGATTAGTAGACTTATTATCTAGTGTATAAATGTAAAAGATCACTCTCTATGACAGTTGTAGGACCGGCGGAATCTTCCTATACCTCCCGTGGGACTCCAATTGCAAACGGCAGCGCCAAATCTCCCCTAACGGGCGTTGGGTTTCTCCAAAAACAATAAGTAATAAACAAAACAATACGCGCGCCGTCGTCATGGCAACCGCTTGGTTATGGCGGAGGGTGTGAGAAGCGTTGTCCTCCTCTCCCTCTCTCCACCCTCGGCGACAAGAGGATGCGAGTTCGTTCGGGGTTCGGAGCAGCCTCCGAACTCCGAACGAATTTGCATCCTATTGTCGCAGATGTTGAGAGAAGAGGGAACTGCTCCCATTGCCGCCGTCTCGTTCTTCTACAAAACAAAGTAATAGCCATATCATTTTTATTAAAAAGCGTGTTTACCTTTTTCTGCGAATGTCCGACGCTTCCGAAACGATTGCACTTGACTTTGTGTCGCTCGATTGGAATCGGCTCGGCAACAGTGCATGTTCAGTGACAGCCACTTCTCATTAGATCGTCAATCAATGAATGCAAGTGCGCCCGGCCGCTGATATTTCGCGGCTTAAGATGGGCGCACATCGCCAGTCTGAGCACAAGTTCAAACTTCCTTTGCAAGTTCTCTTTTTATTAGGTACGTTCTTTCTACAGAAAAAAACGTTCACTGCACGGTACAACAAAGTAACAAAATCTACACGAAACTACTATTGAAGTATTCACAGCAATGACATATTTAACTTTGCAGTATTTAGCGACAGTGATTCGATTGCCTACGGTCTTTCGCAGGTTCCTTCTGGAGCGCTCCACGCACGTGCTACCAAACTGCGGTAGCTCTAAAGGCCGGTTCAGACAGCCGACCCGCTTGAGTGCGTCGACTGCGTTGCGGCGATGAACCGAAAGCGAGTCACCGGCACATCTGTGTGCTTCGTATGAAGCGTGAAATCCATTTCAAGGAATCATCTTGGCACGCGATATAAGCAGCAGGGATGTCCTGGTTTCTCACTGCCGCAACGCAACGGTCAAACGCAGTCAAACGCAACTGTGTGAACCGGGCTTAACACCGGATCCCCTCCATCACCTCTCATCTTAACATAAATGCCCTGTCCCTTCTGGCCTTCTACAATAACTCTACTATAATGAAACATGCACCTGCAAGTTTTCGGCAATCCGAAACTGTATAACCAAAAGCAGCAGCCCGTCTTTACCTTTCGTCACTCGGGAACCCAAAGAACTTGGCAGAGCTGTTGCCACCGGAATTAAAAGCACCACTGAGTTGAGCAATAGACAAGGTTCCGTTTGCTGGGCGTATTGGTAGACGAAATATACCGATAACCAACAGGTCAACGCCACTGTCCGCTGCCGCAAACGAAATCCACCACCGCACCGCTGGCAAAGGCGCCGTCGAGCAGCCGACGCGGAACGGTTCTTAACGGTCAAAATACAAAAAAACAACCGACCAATGAGAACAAAGTATGAGGGCGAAACTTTAGCTAACCAAAATATTTGTTTCACCTTACCAGGATAATCTTTTGAAATCTGTAAGCAGCAACAATAATAGGTATCTCATCCTATTAAACAAATTTTCCAGCGTAAACAGGAAGTACTTTATAGATTACCAACGGATAAGAGATGGCGCTCAAATAGCAAACCGGAAGTCGCTCGAAGTTTCCGCCGGTTGGTTGTAGGCATAGAGTTATTATAATGTACGCTAGAGGTTCAACTGGCGCTAGTGTGCTGACGCAAATTGAAGCAGACAGCAACCAGTCCAAAATTGACTTCCGGTAATGCATTTCTATGGGAAAAAGTGAGTGCATTTTCTCCCTGCGCTCGATCATAAGAGCAAATATCCCAAATAATTCGTACGTACTAGGTAGCTTGGAACATTTCTCAGTCAGGCCGACGAAATAATTGGTCAGTTACGGCGTTTTTCTTTCAAATTCATCGCATTAAAAACGGTGCTAAAACGGCTTCGTACGTGTATTTTTGTGCACTGTCGGACACTGTTAGCGCGAACACGACGTCGGCGCTTTTCAGCGTGGGGGATATACGTGCCAAACGAACGAAGAACATCTGGAAATTAAGAAAGACGGCAAGAACTACGCAGTAACACTGGATCAGTAACTACACGTGCATGTAGGATCAAAATAAATTGAAGGCCACGTAATCTATTCCGATTTTAAATAAGTAAGTACCGCTTTATTCTTTCTGCTCTGAGCGAAGCTGCTTGTTCTACGTTCAAAATATCACCCGCACGCTCGAAATCTTTGAGAACAAGTGCCCGATAAAAGCTGCCCGGCAGAGAAAACAATACGAAGAGACACCTTTCATAGCCCACGGACTTTATTCTCTACGTTTTGAATGTTTTTATCCGCTCATGCACGACGGGGTCATTTTCATATAGTGACAGGACTGGCATATTATCAATATATAAGCGTCACCGGAATGCTGGCGAGCCTTGAACACGCTCTATATTCCTTTCGATTGTAATTTTGCTTCGAATCGTCGCTTGTTTTTACACACCTGCTGCGGAACACACGTTTGGGACTGAAATGTAGCGAAGTTAAACATCGTTCACTGATGAAGAAAAATGCGCTAACTAAAGCAATTACACTTTCACAGTGTTAATCAAGGTACATACTATTCGGTACGACCCAAATAACCAAAGTGTTCAGTGTTATTTTTCGGCGAAGAGGCAAAATGCACGCGCGTTTTCCCATAGGAATGCACAGGAGCACCGCAAAAGTAGACTGGTTGCTGTCTGCTTCAATTTGCGTCACGGAAGTCGCATAGACACTAGCGCCAGTTGAACCTCTAGCGTACATTATAATAACTCTATGGTTGTAGGTAAAGGGTGCGCGTGCACACCATTGTCCACAGTTCCAAGGTGCGCGGGGCCGCATATATATTTGCCTTTATTACCACAGAACGTTGTCCCAAAGTATAGTTTATTTTTAAGTTATTGATTTGTGGGTCACACTGCAAGTGCAGTCATGAACACAGTCAGTTTTAGAAGCTTCAGAACATGTATTTCAATTTGCGAAGAGACAACGTGCTTGCAGGCAATCATCAATATTTTGTTTTTCTCATCTTTCTTGCCTTATTTTAATACTAATTAAAAAAAAAAGCGCCATTAGTCTCGCCCGAAAATGTATGCGTAACAGAGTTAAACACTCGTGACGGGCATCTTGCCATGATATCGGCAGTATACATCGTCGGCGCTCGCACCAGCGACACACCTCTTCTAGGCAACGACGAGGGGATCACCCCGAGTATAGTCGTTCTTTTACGCGTTACTTTAGGCAAAACGCTCCTGGTGCGTCGGCTCGCCATCGTTACTGGCAGAGCCGTTTATACTCAGAGAGTTTGGCCAATGGGCGGAGCTTGTTGCCCGCTAGAACCAGCGTATCTCGCGATAACACAAAATGGCGTTACTTCTTTGTCTTCTTTATTCCTGAGAAATCGCATTAAGCTCCTATGAGTCAGAGCCCCAGAATGGCGGACGGAAGTAGTGATCCCGTGGTTGTCAGACTACGCTGCTCTGGTTGCCAGGCTGTCAAAATCTCCTTAAGAAGGCCAAACTCTCTCAGTATAAATGGCTCTGGTTACTGGACGCCCGACCCGCCCCCAAGCGGCAAACACGCCGAAGCTCGCCGAGAGTACAACGTAATGCGGCAGACGCGTGCGCGTTTTGGCATCGCCGAGTTCTATAGCGTCGCGCTCATTGAGGCCGACTCTGCAAGATGAATTGGCAGCGACGCTGAAGCGAGGTAGGCGGCGCTGTCTGAATCCACTTGTGGTGGCGTTTGGAGGAAAGGGGGAGAGAGAGAGCGGAAGGCGAAGGCCTCTATACTCGTTTTCACCTCAAGAACGGAGGTTAAAAAAAGTCCGGCTCCTGGCGGAGCATAATTAATACCCCCCTTTATGCTGATAATTAAGACCAAGAACAAGCAAATCTCGTAAGAACTACTTCGCGTCACGTATGAACAATGTACAAAACTTCCTTTTTCTTCGGGTGAAAATGGGTATAGTAGTGATGTCCCAGTCCTAGCGCTACCCTCCCCCCGCAACATCTTTTACTTCCTCAAAGCAAAACGCCACATAACTCACCGTGGCTGCTATACCTTTCCTCGTGGTTGTTCCGTGGAAAGACTCGATGCCGTGACTGGTATACGTGGTAGTGTGTATGTACAGTAAAACCCTTTATTTTCGCGCCCCTCATTTTTTTATTTGTCGCATTACGCGAAAAGCCGTCGGCGTTGTCCCCGAAAGATGGTCATAAAACTACGTCACGCGCCTCAGAAATAAAACACAAAGCAAAGCACAGCAACGCAGATGCTTCGTCACAGAAGCCGTCGTGAGGCCGGCGGGAAATTCTCCGAGCCTGCGCGGTGTTGTGTCACCGCCGGAGCGCCGTGTGCGAAAGGAAAGCGTGGCGCGCTGCTTATAAGAATGCGCTCCGTGTAGGAATGCTTTCGCATTCTTTCTTGTAAGCAGCCTTAAGTGTCTTCGGCGAGTTTTTTTATATTGAGCAGAGTTATAAAGGCTGGAATTCGCCTCTATACAGACAATGAAATATTCGCGCCACCTAATAAAGTTCACGAATTTTACAATTCGCGAAAATTAGTGGCTCGCCAACATTAAATGTTTTACAGTATTCGGCGTGTTCTTAACTAAATGACTATATAGCTGGAGAACCTTTGTTTCTGTATCGGAGTAAAGGTTCAGTCGGTAAGCCGTTTCCGGCGGAATCAAGGAATCAAGGTCGGGTACGCAGATGAGCACTCCACGCTTATCAAACGAAATGAAATGAAAAACGGCGTGGAACGTAACGCGTGAAAGCCAGAATCTGAACCCTTGTTTACCGATTACAAGTGAGGTGTGTACACCGCTATCACTATATACTTCGAGATAACTTTTGACGAGGACCATCTCTGGCGCTCGAACGCAACGAAACGGACCAGGTCCTATTGCGGTGCCTTTACGTGATACGACATTTGATTACTTTTGGGCACTGCGGATGCGATGATGTTCGCCAAGTTCCCCTCTTTTATCACACTGTCGGGTATTCTACATCACTATCAACATCCACCAGCTCGCCTGCGCACACTCTGTTTTTTCTTTCGTTTATTTTTTTTTGTCAGCTATTATGTACGCATCGCTTCTGTGTGGTGTTTTTGCTGTCGACGAATAGTCAGCTAGTTATAAAGCTCTGTTCTTGATATTTCTTTCGGCAATTTTCCGCTGTAAAAATCACATTTGCAAGCTAGATATTTTACCACACGTTTAAAATAACAAGTCTATGCATATCGTGCTTTGTGCATAGTTTTTTTTTCTCATTCATTCTTTTTCTTTTTATTAAATATAGTACATTATAAAAGTGAACGGAAGCATAGCAAACCCAACTGTACCTTTAAATTTGTTAGACGACGATGGCGCTTAATGGCGCATGTAAGACACACGAACAATAACAATAGGCCGTTTCATTTCCATTTTACGTCGTGCCTACTTATACACTTGCTGCCACTATTTCAACCGCAATTTTTATGTTAAAGCTTGACAAAACAGCGGTAAATATGAAAACAATCTTACGCCGGCAGAATTCCCATTCCCATTATTCTTCGCGCTCCATAACGACTGCTGACATTAAAGAGGCAGAACAAAAAGAAAACAAATCGTTCACCCATTTCGCTTTCGCCCCAGCAAGAAACAGAGGTTAACGGCTGGCTACACTTTCCGTATAACGTTGTACGACTCCTTATCAAACGTGTCCTTCTACTTCCGCCTCAAAATACAAGCAGCCCTAATGTCGGCCATTCCGTCCTCACAAAACGATCGGAACAAAACGGCTCCTCTTAGTTGTTTTCCCATTTTTCACTGTTTCCGACTCCGGCAAAACGCCCCCTCCCTCCCTCCCCCCCCCTTTCTTCTTCTTTTTTTTAAACTTTGTTATTAACTTTAAGCACCTCCCTTCCCCTTACAAATACGAGCTTATTTACAGCTTCCGTTTGAGAAGCGGTGAAACGTACACGCACATTGCGCAACCGTGTATAACTTCCCTCATCTCTATCTGTTCGCGGCCTTTCATTTCAACGACCGCCTTTTCCCGTCCAATATACAAGCTCTTTCTGATTCCCTCATACTTTGTTTTTGTTCGTTCCCTTTTCTCTGATTACTCGGTTGTCGAGCCCGGGTGGCGTTTTGATTGTTTGTTTTCTTTGTGTATGTGTCGGTATTTTAGGGCAACAAGCGCTTGTACATAAAACATTGAGACAAGTGGAAAAGCTGCCGCTGCCGCCTCTCGATTTGTTTGCTCTCTGAGGTAACTCCACTGATAAGACGCCGCTTTCTTATTTTTTCTTCTTTTTTGCGAAGCCCTTGTTTGCCCGGCGCCTTTGCGCGTTTGGCACAAGAACAAAGCCAGCTTACTGCTGCCTCGCAACAGCGGGGTCATTTGCAACCTCTTTCGTTTAAGCAGGGAGAGAAAGTTGCGGCCGTAACAGCTGCTAAGCTACCAACGGATAACATCGCTCAAAACAAAAACGTAAACTTTTCTAGACGCCAAGCCAATTAGAAGCAACTGTCAGTTTGAAACTCAGGAAGGCGTCGGAGTCAGAAACGCGAAGTTCATGGCAGCGGAGTACAGATGAAGCCGTGTCTTTTGTTGCTCCACGACGCGTGTGTATTCTCCGATGCTAGTGTAAACGAAACAGGAAGGTTTTACTCTTATTTGCGAAACAAACGAAGTGACCTTCGGATGACCCCTGGGTCACCGTTATCCGGCTCTTTCTTTTATATTCTTCCCCTGACTGTGCATTTATTAACCTAATTCGGCTTCTTTGTTAAGTAACGGCTCCTGTCTTCCAGCGCTTCAGTGCATTTCAGTGATTGGTGAATTTACTTTAAAGACAATGTCAGTAACAAAGCCATGTTGGATAAACAAATGAGCCTGTCAGTGCACGGCACCGCTACGTATGGTTTTTAGTTCTTGTACTGAATGCTAGTTTCTACTGCTGTGTCCTGAAAAACGCCGCTTCCTTTTCTTCTAGCGTCATTTCACTGACGGTCATTCAGTTTGCTTTGCCTTTATCGTGCAATCTTGCTTGTGCTCAGGTTCTTATGTCAGTTGAATTTACGAGCCTCCAACCTTAAACCTAACCTCGTTCTAGCGACGAGCCATGAAGTGGTGGTATAGCGCCTTTCTAGACCCAATGAAAACAAATCGCAGTAAAAAAACACGAAAACGTAGCGTCGACTTTACTTTGCTTACAGCTCTTCTATTCTGAGAGTTACGTTTCCTTGTATTTTAATGGTCTGGCATATAACGCTCTCATTGCCACGCCTCGCTGTCTATAAGAGCCTAATAAACGAAACGAAACTCAGAAGTGGCAGCGCTTGCAACTTTCTAAAGAAGCCCACTCTGGAAAAGGGCGGAGGAAATTGTAAATTCGATTTTGAAGCTTCCGCTACCTTTATCTTATTAGAGGCACTATACACGGATTCCTCTTCTTGTCGAAAAGAGAGGTGTAGCTGGATTCGATCGAGGCTTCCTTCTCGACGACAAAGACAAACCCAAAAGCCCACACGATATTTAAACGAAAAAGAGGACGAATCCGTCGACACAGTGCGCCGTTCACGAATCATAACCACGGCACCCTAAAATCGCCAGGCGAAAAACAAAACAAAAAAAAACACTTCTTGCATTTTGGTATTGCGCACGCGTGAAGCATGGTCGTAATTCAGTTTGCAGAAAATAATACTAC
>JAZHYW010042021.1:0-10450 GCA_037355805.1 Ixodes ricinus | reverse complement strand
TTTTTCGGATCAGGCAGTCGTACTGCCGGATTGGACGATCGGATCGAATGAATTTTTCGCGCATGTGTCTCGCGCTTTATTGATAGACGCAGGATGGCCGAGCAGTGAGCTCTGGTAAAGGCGAGCGAGTTGAAAATGTATACTTACAATCGAAAGAATAAAACACGGAGGACAAGCGTGGTTGTCCAGTGCTTGTCCTCCGTGTTTTATTTTTTTATTTATTTTTTTATATTTTAAGCAGTGAGCTTTTTGTATAACAAAATTTACCGAATCTGTTTGGTGACGAGTTTAGTTGTCTAAGGGAGACACTCTTGCCCCCGGCTCCTACTACCGTCCACCCACTGTAGACAATATTGATGAGCTTACTCAGATACTCTCTTTCATTCCTGATAACTCTGTTATCATTGGGGGAGGCATTACTCTGCCAAATATAAATTGGTGTGATACTTTTTCTAACATTAATCTGTCCAGCTTGAATAAGCCATTTAATGACCTGATAATTTCGTTTTCTCACGATCCCCCAGTTTGCTCTTTCACCATCAAAAACAACTCAATTTTAGATTTCTTTATTAACTAATAATCTCGACGTTATTTCCAACGTAACAGTAATTTCACGTACTCGCGACTCCAGCAAAACGGACGCCACCAAGCGGGAAAACCGGGAACCAGCCGGAACAGGTCGCTTTGCGCCCCTCCGCGTCTCTGGTGGCTTTCGCGGACACGTGTTGTCTGGCGCGGTGGCGAACAATGTAATTTGACGAAGGTCTGAATATTTCTTAAGTTTGCCTGAGTGTTCATTAGTGTAGTGAAGCGTCAGTAGATTGTTTTCTTCCATCACGTGTTTGAAAGCCCGTTTACTTCACAACACACGGTCGCGTGCTTTCGATTTCTTGGATGGGGAGGAATCACGGAAAAACGTTTTGATTTCATGTCTGTCTCGAATCACATTCAAAGTGACGACTACTTGGTAACTGATAAGTGGTTCCTTTATAAGGATGTAGAAGAGTGTACTGACGACGACAGACGAGGTGTTTCACTGGAGGGAACACCAATGTTGCAGTCAAGTGAATGGGAAGGTTCGATAGCTTGCTTTTCTTGAGTTTGGTTGTGTTCTGATTAGCTTTAAGTTTGAGCCACCGACGCCAATTGGTACGTTGGCTATTCATCTTGGCTGCTTTTCGCCGAAAAAGCCTCTGGACCACACCGAAGAAGTTGGACTAATTTAGCAATTACTTGATTCCGGGAAACCTGCTTGCTGCATACGATTAATGAGGGAAATTCTCTGCTTTCAAAAGTTGGGGGACACGTCTCGCAAAGTTAGAAGCTGTCAAGGGATTATGATCTATCGCGCCTCCAATATTTATATTATAGCCCTGTCGAAGCCAGTAGCAATATGCGTCTACATTGCTCAGGTTGACCAGCCACAAAAATACTCATTTTCTCTGTTCAGAATTCGAAGTCAAGTTCAACGCAGAAAGATTCTGCGTGCATCTCCGATGAAGACTCTCTTCAGTTTGTCCGCATTCATCGCCGTGCTACCGGCTAGAACCATTTGGCTGAGTTTAAGTAGTATCTCTCTGGTGTCAAATATACTTTTATTTAGCAGTTCACTTTATAGCTAGTCAACTAAGCTCATATTTCAACCCGAATAATATACTATTATTGCTTATGTGGGACATAGTACATAATATAATCCATAACCCGCTCGCCAAAAAACTTTTCGATTGCTGCTAAAACCTGAATTGCAATACGACTATCAGCTACTTAGTATGGCGCCAGCGGGTTAACATACTCTTTGGCTTAAGAAGCGCTTGCTTAATTTTAGTAATTTTCCTGTAGCCTGTGTTGTTGACCGAGCAGACGACTGGAGCTGTTTCTTAAACGAGGATACGCACAAAAGCTCAATTTCGCGGACAGATAAGTCGGATGGTCGAGGCATGCGAGTTAGCTGAAAATTACCCGCGGTGAAACAATTCTGTAGTCATCGTCGCTTTCTTTAGCTGATCAAAACTGATTAAAGTATATTACCGTCTCTCCGGAGCCCATAGTTTCGGTTTTGAACGAAATCTCCGAAACGAAAGTTTGACATGAAAAGAACAAAAAGCACCGGGAAAACAAAACTATGCTCTGCAAGTTTATGTGCACCAGCTACACTTAATCTTCGGAGGTCAAATAGCTATAACATTGGGCAATAAACAAAGGAAAATATGTTAAATTGAATGAGCCACCCGTTCAGGCGACCCGGCCGAGCCGACGCGACCTGGACCCAGCCGCCATGTTTGTTTGTTGGTAGCGCCCCCTATATGTCGCTGGAGTCACGAATAAACGACCACAGTGCCGTGGTCTTTTAATTGTTATTAAGTAAGGTGAAAGAGGTATTAATTTCACCGCGAAAAGTATTTTTTTACGGACAGGTTGGTTATGAAAGAATTACTTCGGAAATTTCGCTATATTTTCCTCACTTTTTCAGACTTGAAGGTGGAATATGATGTTGAGTATTTGTGGAAAATTTTAAAACAAAAATGATTCTACATTTAGAAACTCACATACCACCCATAGTTCTCAACGCGAGTAAGAAACATAAACAGCGGATTACTCACCTTATCCGAAAACAAATCAAACGTAAACTCAGAGCTTTTCAAATGTATAGAGCGAGCATGTCTGATACATCGAAGCAAAAACTTGAAGATTTATCTAGGAACATTAAAAAAGATGTACAGAAAGCGAACTTATTGTTTTTAGTGTCATCAAGAAAAAGTAAAACATGAAACTCGAGAATTCTGGAAATTTGTGAAAACCAACCAAAAAGATTAAACTTGTATAGCCACTTTGTTACAAAATTGACATTTAATAAATGGGGACATTTAAAAAGTCGGATCTTTTAACCATTATTTATGTAAGCTTTCACGCCTTCTGTTTCTATTCGTATCGTTCATGTGACTGATCACATGATGACGATGGATGCGGTTATATCGAATGTGATAACCGATGCAGATGGGATTGTTGCTTTACTAAAAAATATAGACACGTCCGAACTTTGTGAGTAAGATGAATTTTCGCCGATAATTTTCTACAATTGCAGAGAACAAATTGCTGGTTATTAACATATTATTTTTTACAAGTCGCTAGAAACTGATTTAGTTCCGAGTGAATTGAGGAGGCAAATGTGACTCCGATTTTTACGTCCGGTTGAACAAAACTTGTAGAAACTTATGGCCCGGTATCACTTACGCGTATTTCGTTTAAGCTTTTTAAACATATATCATATAGTTCGATACATAGTTCCTTGTATTCTCGTTTGTTCTTTTCTCCAGCCCAGCACGGATTTCGTCGTGGTTACTCGTGTGTCACACAACTGGCGGAATTCACCCATTTTGTTCCGAATGCTATTGACAACAACGTGTAGATCGTATATTTTTAGACATTTGTAAAGCCTGCGAAACCATGTCACAACATTTATTATTAGAAAACCTTATTTCCCTGGGTATCAACTACAAAATCGTCAACTCGGTTACTGACTATTTGTCCGGTCGCGAACAAAGTGTCGTACTGAAAGGCCAGACATTTTCGTCAATTCTAGTAACCTCGAGGTTACCACAAGTAAGTGTGCTGGGACCCTTGCTATTACTTATATTTATCAATGACATTTTTGAAGGTGTACAATTGACATTAAGTTATTTGCGGACGGTTGTGTTGTATGCAGGATAGTTGAACTTGACGCGGATGCTTATGCACTTCAGGACGATTTAGAAGTACTGCAAGGTTGGTGAGACCATACTGAGGTTGGTGAGAGCTTAAATATAAAGAAGTGTAAATGTTGTGTTCTTCGCGGGGTATAGCTTGCCCACCTGCATATGAACTAAAAAATGTAATACTTGAACGTGTAAACAGCTATAGGTACCTCGGGGTTTATCTTTTGCCTAATCTAAAAGGAAATGATTCCATTGATAATACACTTTCAAGGCTTAAAGAATGTTTTACTTTGTCCGTCGGAATTTTAAAAATACGTGACGCAGCGTCAAACAGACACTAGATTTTTCTTTTATCAGGTCGATTCTACCGGGTGTCTCGAGTAGCGGCGAGGCTCTTTAAATCAGACCGCAAAATTCGGTTTCTGGACCTATCGGGCTACGATTTTGTGCGGCGTTTCCCAGAGGTGGCGCATTTTTTTCTATAAAATTTGCAAAAAGCGAACTTACCTGAGGAAAAAGTAAAAGAAGAAAAAGGCTTAACTCTTATGGAAATGCACCGAAGTCACCGGTCCTCAAACATTGGGGCACACCTTTGACTGAAGACCGGTGGCTTCGCTGGGTTTCCATAGGAGTTAGGCTTTTTCTTTTTTTACTTTTTTCTCGGGTAATTTCGGTCTTTGAAAATTTTACAGAAAAAATGCACCACCTGAGGGCGACACTGCACAAAATCGTAGACCGATAGGTTAAGAAACCGAATTTCGCGGTCGATTTAAAGAGCCTGACGGCTGTTTGAGACACCGGATAGAATATGCGTGTGTCATCTGGGACCCGCCTTAGAGTTACCCAGTACAAAAGATACAGATGTTTCAGAAGCTGGCATTAAGGTTTGTGACAGGAGATTACAGCCGAAACACAAGTAGTACAGAAATAAAAAAATAGATTAGGTTGGATATATCTTAAAAATCGGAGAAAGTATTTAAGGTTGAATTTATTTACACAGCGTATCATGGACGAACAGTAATAGAATGAACTTGGTATATTAGAGCCGCATCGTGTATCTTCAAGATTTAATCACTCGAAAAAGTTGCAAAGTTTCGTTACGAAACTGGCTGTTTTTTTTCAAACACTTTGTTTAAACTTTTAGGAAGTGGAATTTACTTTTAGAAGACCTAATATCAGTGTCTGATGACGTTGTGGAGTTGTGTAGTTGTATAAAAATGTATTCTTTGTTGTGTTCCTTGTTGTGTGTTTGTGCATGAATTTTGTATATGTTCATTAGGTGTACACAACCCATGTACCCCCTGCGTAATGCATAAAGTAGTATTGAAGTATAGAATTGCACCATTCATTGTATTTTTTATGTGTGCATGAATTTTCAATACGTTAATTATGTGTACGCAATCCATGTACCCCTGCATAGTACATAACTGCGCAGCAGGTATTTGTATAACTGAATAAATAAATAAATAAATAAATAAATAAATAAATTACACTCAAACTTGCGTAGCCCTATGGGGGCCGCGTTCAAAAATTAGTTGTAAAGCTCATTTCTTTTTCAGATGTGTTTTCAAGCTTCATCAGTAGAATCCCACTTGTTCTGAATAAATTGCGCTGCAGGTGGGCCTACGTTGTTTCTTTTACCCACGGTATTTTTGTCACGCGGTTGGAATGTTCAAATAAAATGTTCCTTTTCGCAGTTTTCGCAACAATGGCTGCTGAATTCACGAAACCAACATTATATCCCTATATTTTCACATCTGATTGTGTTAGCAGACGTAATAGCTTTTATGCGAACAAAACGTAGAAATGGGGAAATTCTGGGGTACGTTCAGAGAACCTTTGAAATTCGATTAGCGATTTAAAACCTGAGCGCAGTAAGATTAAATAGGCCAGGAGATTTATATCTTTTTTCAGGATTTACAATGATTATCTTTAGTAGTAGAACTCCCGTATGCTTTCCCCTTAGGCTTTCGACAGATCTTATTGGATTATGATAATCCTCCGAGCTTGCAATCTGGGAGATATTTTGCCGTTATTGAATGTTGAGCACTTCTCCGCGCGAAGTAATCCCCTGCCGAAAGTGCAATAACGACTCTAAACCTCTCCCCTTCTCTCTCTTTCTCTCTCCCTTTAGATCTATTTTTATTCAATTGTTTCATGGCGTCGTCCATCTGTCCGAATATGCGTATAACACAAAACAGGCTATAAAATATCACAATTGATTTTCTCCGTTTTTTTTTGTTCTTTCTTAAGCGTTTGAACACCTTCAAAAACAAACTTGGAAAATACAAAAAAAATCAGGTAAACTCAGAAAAAACTTAGTTAAGTTTTGCGCACGATCAGTGAAATTAACACAAGCCTGCCTCTCATCATTGAAGCGCCTAGCAATTTAGCATCCTTACCGCACACAGTGTATGGCATAGTTTGGCTCCGTCATTGTATAACACGTAAAAAAAAAAACGGAAATAACAATTTTCTAGTTCTCCTAAAAAAAAAAGATGTCAATGACACTATTGAACTGAATATATATTTAATGGCTGTCCACACTGAACTCTAAATCTAAAACCTTTCTTGGCACTTAAACGATGATACAATTACAAGAACAGCTATGGTGTGGCCATAGTTCTAGATTTAACAAAAGAAAAAAACAGCTTTGAATAAAGATTAAAATTGTGTTTGTGCCAACTGGAAAGTGCGATGATTTCAGCAATATGATGGTGGTACGAAGCCATTTCATTTCCGAGCCACAAAATTGTTCGAGATATTCTAATTAAACAGATAGCAAACAATATGCAAGAAAGCTACCACACGTGACTAGTTCCTCGATGCGTTGAGCTAGCGAATTGAACTTTTTCCGCCGGTGTTACCTCCATCGGATAGGTGGCCTCGTCGTGTCCGGTCGTCTGTCGCTTTTGGCTGGGGGGGGGGGGGTTGCTCTAGTCGTCAAACTCCGTCACTGCACGTCGATGCACTCTTCCCGCATATTACGACGCACCCAAACGTAAGAGCAGGCATTAACGCGGGTCCAGCGGGCCTCCATATTAAAACCCTGAGTTCGACTGGCGACCGTGCAGTAACGAACGCGGCTGTTTCCGCTGTTTACGAGCACGCGATCTGTTTACGCGGACACGCCCCTTTCGCTCAGAAAACGGGTCCTTCTTTGTGCCGGCGCACTCCTCTGCAAAGAACACGCCGGGGGCAATTAATACGCGTTGGCGAGAGCTGGCGCGCGCGCCAACGGCCGTTAGGGCACCGAAATTACTTCGAGCACGTGCGGAAGCGAACATTGCTTTTGCGTCACGCTGATGAAAGATTAGATGGAGCTGCCGTCCAATGTCCGCCAGGGGTCGCGGTAACTGCCGGACCTTCCCACCAATGGCCGCCGCGGTCGCGGCCACGCTATGGAAACTTTCGAGTTTTGGGACGGCGCGCAGTGGAACCGTTAATGGCGCGCCACCGGCTCAACTCTGTCCTTCAAATAGTCGTTAGAGCTCACTGCTCTTCGTGTTTACTCGTATAGCGTACGGCGTGTAGGTGTTACGAGGTGCCTCCCTGAAAAGGGTCAGTAAACGCATTAGCATCGCCAAACTCTATTTAGTAAATAGATCGAGCCATGTTATACTTATTATGATTTAAAAAAACATCAGGTTGTTGGCATAATTGAACAACGCTTTCTTTTGTCAGAGGATTATTTTTTCCCTAATACAGTGAAGCTTGGAACCAGCAGCCTCATTGGTAACGTGCGAAGACCCTTCTTTTGACCATCGCATAATATGAAACTCACTCTCTTGATAGCCCAAAAAACGGAAACCGTAAAGTATGACCGCGTGTCTTGCATTAAGATTGGCTTAAATTCGTTCCTATCAAGTCAATCTATAACTTTATTAGGGCGCGGAGCCATAACAAGTTAATTGGTACTTGCAGCGCCCTGTGTTTTTAAAGGTGCAGCCATAACTATAAAAGTTCATTTTATTAGCGATGATTCCTAACCTTGAATCTCTTTCGACAAAGGAATAGCAGAACAGGCTCCAGGCCCCACATCTCGCAGAGATAAATGTTGTTATTGCACGTCTTAGAACTAAGGCATCTTTTTTATGATGCTAAAGAAGAGAATGGGCGTCCGCCAGCGCGCTATATTTGCAATTGACTCCCGCAAACGCTAAGCGCCACCGAGGGCCCGACGCTCCTCGGTTTGGTGGTCATTGGGCGTAGTATCGTTTTTCTGGGTGGAGCCAGATTCGCCTTTATTATATTGCGACAAAATATTAACAACAACAAAATAAACGAAGAGGATAGCATTAGCACGGTCGCGCAATGCGGGTGGAATGCTGCAGTCACGTACCGGAGGGCGGAGGTCCGACGGGATTAATTCTCATAGCCGTCGTGGTTGCCGTCCAGGATGCCACCGCCGACCGCCACCACTGATCCGTGAAGTATGTGGACAAGCGTGGTGGAAGTTTCTAAAGCCCCATCCAACATCACGCGTATTAACTGGATACTGCAAAAGTGTGATTTCGTGTAAAGCGAGTGATGTTTGAAAACAAGTCTTTGAAGCAGACGACGGGAAGACTCTCCCTTCGTCGCGAGGTTACTGGCGGATCCCGGGCATCCTCCCTTTCTCTCCGCGCTGCGCGGCTGACGGAAAAACCCGACTTTCCTCTCCTCGTGGAAAGAGGGGAGAGAAGAAGGGTCTCTCGTTCCCTTTCCTTGCGTCAAGAGGGGAGAGAAGAAGGGTTTTCCCATGGCGGCGACCACAGCCCACGAGCTCGAAATTTCTGCAAAGTGTCGCCCGTAAAGCTATCGGCGTGAAACACCTGAGGCGTCTCCGCAAAAACTACAAAACGAAAAGAGAAATAAAAGATTTTTTTAGGCGCCAACTTACACCCACCGCGAAATAATAATAATAAAAAAAAACTACAAACGTGCAAAAAGTGACACGTTATGCTCGCTTGTCTCACCATAAATTTGGATTTCACGATTTTAATATTTAATAAATTCAGTCATGTTCACTGCTAGTCTCTGTCCTAGCTTATTACGCGCTGTATTACAAATTTCAGTAGTAGACCATTTTTGTTTATCATGTCTAATGAATTCACTCTCAGGGCAATACAAAATTACCAACATGGTCCTTTATAGGCTCTGGAAGTAATCCGTTACAAGTAACGGATTACTTGTAATCTGTTACCGTTTCAACTAAGTTTGTAATTGCCACGTTACTTCTTTTGCGGCGGTAATTTGTAATGTAATTTCGTTACAAATATTTGTAACAGATTACTTTATTACTGGTTACTTTTAAAAATAGGAACATAACACTGGAGCAATATGAGCAGTCAGCTCAGCAGCATGAAGAGAGCAAGTTCAACAAAATAAAAAAAAAGATCGTGCAGACGAAAATAATTAAAGAGACACCAGGATATTTTGAATGCGCGGTCACTAGAACCACTAGAAAACGTGCAAGGAATATACAAATTTTCGAAGAACAAATAATAAGTAGACAACGTGGAGTAGGCGTTTTTTTTCTCTTTTTGATCACCCTGCGGAAATAGACGCTGCCACTGATCACGCTCACCGCTAGCTTTGTCTTCAGAATTCCAGGGATTCATTTCCGGGCGCCATAAGGTACGATGATGGCAGGTGTGGTTGCAGCTTTCGCTACCTTCTAACCGAACAGGGTGAACTGAGTGCACCTACATTCTTTTTCTTAAATGCAATATTTTATTTTTACAAGAACTACTATATTGCGGAGGTATGAGAAATGTAAAGTAGTATTGAAGAACATTTTTCGAAAACATAAAAATTGTTTCTACTATTTTCTTGATAAGTGTGCGGGAAAAGCAACGTGAAAGTCATTTGTAACGTAACGTGAAAACTAATCTTACTTTTTTCAGCGAAATTAATTTGTAACGGTAATCCATTCAATTTGAGGCTCAGTAATTTGCAATTTTAATCGATTCCAATTTTTAAGTAACAGGCACAAGTTTGGACTCCTTTAGTACCCGTAAGCTTAGGTGCAGCCACGCGCCGTCCTAAAAAAAAACACTAAAACACAAAACAAATCTTGGTCTGCTTCAATCTAGCGATTCCGAAATCGTTTGTCTCCCATCTGCTCCGCTGATGGTTTTTTTATTTCGTGGTCAATTTCGTTTTATTATTACTTTCTTATCTCTCGCAGCTTCCCAAAAGGGCGACGCCCCTTGAGGACCATCGCTTATTGAGGCCGGACGGTCCTATAAACAATTTCTCGCGTTTGCATACATAGTGGCTCCTTAACGCGTGCAGCGTGTCAGAGGGACTTTTTCATTGGACATTTCCTCTCGTTTCCGGGTGCGGCAAAAATACGGAAGAAAAAAAAAAGATAAGTACGAAAGGCAAGACTTTCTGCGATTCGAATAGTGAGCCAATTTCTCCGTGCATTGATTTTCTTCACCAGGCACGACGTCTAGATAATACAGCATGAATGAACGACGAGTCAAAACGAAAGAGGAAATCACTCGCGCGCGCTACCAGACACGTCGGAGAAGTTTTGTAACGACTCTAACCCTAAATTCATTTGTCTAAACGTGTACAATGCGAGAAAATAGTCTGCCTTAGAATGCGGTGGTCCCCCTGTCTATTGCTGACCAGTGCAGAGTGCCTATGGTCACCAACGTTCAAAGAAACCGCAGGGTGTGGTACATTGTGATTATACTTCCTTTTTCGTGATTGGTTCTTCAGGGCCCTCATCGGCTTATGAGGCAACCTTATTGGCTGAGCAGCGC
>JAZHYW010042020.1:0-13100 GCA_037355805.1 Ixodes ricinus | reverse complement strand
TGATGGCTAAGGGGCGAGGTAAGGGTAGCGTTGATTGGTTATTTCGGATTAATACAGTTCAAAAACAAATAATTTACTAACTTCTTCAGTGATTAAATTGAGTTTCTTTTAATTGCAACTGTTTATAAAATAAAATAACAATTTTCATAAAAAAAGTTTGCCAAACTTAGACATGCTTGTCAGGATCAAGGTCTGTGCCACCCTGTCCACAAAGTCGAACCGGTCAGGATCTGGCGAAAAGTTCGAAGGTTCGTCGAACCGGTTCGACACAGTCGAACCCCGAAAGTTCGACCTAAAAATCTGGTTTCGACAAAGTTCGCGACGCCTAAATTAGAACCAGGGATTTCCCCCAGACCCCCTAGGGGGTGTACACCCCTGGTTCTCCCTGGCTTACCCCCTTAAATCTAAAATTTTTTTTTTTTTTTAGATCAAGTAGAAAACACCATTGCTTAGGAAACACATTACGGGTATGAGCATTTGGTTAATAGACGTCTGTAATTTAGCTAGTGGACCCCAAAAAGCAGTTTATATTTTTCAAACCTCGCCACCGTGTGCCCACATACCCAAAACGCTGGACCCCCATGATTGAATCACAGAGGAAACCCACAGGTGTGGGCGAGGAGAGGAGGAAGCGAGGAAAAAGTGGAAAGCGCTCTTGCCCTACAAAATGAACAGATAAAGGCGAAAAAAGGCTCCGGGCACCTAACAACTAAAAAAATCAACAACCTGATAAAGACAAAAAAAAAAAAAACAAACTAATGCTTGGCAGCTCTTGAGGTGCTTTCCGAATAATAGAACATACAAAACAAATACGTGACTTCTATCATAAGATATGTACGAAAATAAACTAATACTGGACCAAAGTTTCAGCAACAAAAGATATAGCACGATGCTGGTCACTAGTAAATCAACTGCTAGGTTGAAAAAGGGAAAAAAAAATCGATTGATGACGTAATTAAAGTTAACTTTGGAAACTGTCGTGATATGGAAACTCTTGGAAATGATCATGAATAGTTTAATCATTTGAAAACCTTTGCTCTATGCTATGCCAACAGAAAGGCAACCTAATCAAATCAGAACCTGTGATTCACTTTTTCTTCCAGAGATGACTGAGAACGACCTAATCGAAATCGTGGACCAAATCAAAAGCAATAAAGCAGTGAAATACGATCAAATAAGGGCAAGGGACATTAAATGCACATCCATATAAGAAAACCAGTTCTGATCCAGCTATACAACTGCATATTCTCAAGTGGTATTATACCTAAAAAAACAAAAAAAAAACATAACAGCTGTTGTTCCCCCAATATACAGAAGCACGAGAAAAGTAAATTCTTTAGTTATAGACCCGTTTGTATACTCTCGCTAGTTAATTAGACAATGGAAAAATACACCAATAAAATACTTCGGAGTTCTATCGCGAAACATAATATATGAATTGACACGACAATATGGTTTCAGAGAAAAAAAAATGGTAACTTCAGATCTTCTGAAGGATTTTTTGCTCTACAAAGTATGTGTTAGCTGTTTTTATAGATTTTACATGGGCGTTTGAAACGATAAATCACTCTGTTTTATTAGATATCGATTGTACAGCATAGGTATTCGGGGAAAAGTGCATGACTTGTTACAAAATTATCTTCTAGAGAGAATTAAATAGTGCGACTAGGATCGAAATATAGCAGGGCAATTAGGTACGTAAAACAAGGAGTACCGCAAGATAAGATAAGATAAGATAAGATAATGTCATGTAGACACAAATGATGGTTAAATCATGTAGACACAAATGATGGTTAAATGTAAGTAAAACATGAAAAAAAAAACATTCAAAATAACACAGTAAACAACAAATTTTACAAGTAGAAAATTCACCTGTGAAGTAACACCCAGTTCGACAATAACAATCAATCAATGGTTCTGTACCCTCTACTGTTCAATTTATATGTCAATGAGATTGCTCAGGTAAAATTAACAAGCAAATTATTCCAGTTCGCAGATGATACAGTAATTGTATACGCCCACAAAAATTATGAAGTCGCCGTTGGAGAAGTACAAGAAGACATTCACCATATTTTTCAGTGGTACTGTAAAAATCAGATTATCGCAGATACTTCCAAAACTCAAATAATGCGCTTTAGAGACCACAGAAAAATACTATTACCTGAATTATCCATTAGAATGCACGATAAAAATTGTAATAACTGTGTGGACGTTTTGGAACTTGGAATACATTTTAGCGCTCAAAAACAAGGACAAAAAGACGAGAATCAGAGCAGCACAGTGCGCACTGTGCTGTCTGGATTCTCGTACTTTTGTCCGAGCTTATTGAAGTAAAGAATTCGTAGGACGCAGAACAGGAAGTAACCACTTGTTCGAGTTGTTTGAAGCCTTTTGGGTAATTGTAATTGTAATTTATTTGCACAAAGAGTTGACTTGTACGCGGCAGCGTGCGGGGCTAGGCAGAAAGGTGATAACCCTTACGCATATGCGCCTGCTAGCCGGCCGCCGCGTACAGTGTGGAAGACGGGGGAGGGGGGGGAACTAAGGGAAAACATACAAAACAAGCACATACATCCACATAAAGATAATAGTTAAAGTCACTGTTCGTCATCAGGAGCTTGAAGCGACTCGGCGAGAGAAGAGCTTGCACAGCTCCCTGGACTCGTCGCTTGATGAAGGTAGAGGGCTACGAGCGGATTGAGGGATGGTCAGGAAATCTCTGATGGCCGCTGGGAGCAGGGATTCACAGTGGCGGGTGGTCCTGCCGCGGAGAGGCTCAGGCTGCCCAGTTCTTTTGTTTACCCGCACCGCGGAGAACAACGGAGTCCCGGAAAGCGATCCGTCGAGCACCCGGCACAGTGCACGCACCCGTGAGGTCTGTCGCCTCTCGCTAAGGGGTCTCCAACCAAGGAAACCCAGACGTGCACCGTATGAGTTGTACACTGTGCCTGGCGACCGGCCGCAGATGGCCCGCGCTGCACGGCGTTGCACACTTTCGAGCCGTTCCCTGAGGTGCCGCTGGGACGGGGACCAGATGGCCGAGCAGTACTCCATTGTTGGAAGTACGAGTGCCGTGTAGAGCGCGCGCAGAGCTCCCGCTCCACACGGCCT
Organism: Ixodes ricinus; assembly: GCA_037355805.1. NCBI lineage: Eukaryota > Metazoa > Arthropoda > Arachnida > Ixodida > Ixodidae > Ixodes > Ixodes ricinus. The sequence continues at coordinate 9,989 of JAZHYW010042020.1, read as the reverse complement.
CGTCACCCGCGATATGAAGCCCAGTGTCCGCCTTGCCTTGGATACGACACCCGCAATATGGGCCGAAAAGTCCAGATTCCTTGAGAATGTAATACCCAAGATGCATATAGTATCAGAAACGGCAAGTGGAGAGCCGGATACAGTGTAAACAGGGGTGCCATTCTTTCTGCTGTTTGAAAAGCGGATCACGCTGCTTTTACTCGCGCTTATCTGAAGACGCTGCATCAGTGTCCACCTTTCTATTTCAGACAAGTAGCCTTGAAGGTTTCGGGAGTCCGCGGGCGACGAAATGGGTGCCACGATGGACGTATCGTCGGCATACTGTACGAGGAGGCACTTGTCGTTCCGAGGCATATCATTGACGTAAAGCAGAAACAGGGTGGGACCAAGTACCGATCCCTGGGGAACCCCCGACAAAACGGGGATCCTGCGGAACGTGAACCTTTGTATACGACTCGCTGGCTGCGGCCGTGGAGGAACCCTGTGAGCCACGCTAGAAGCGGACCACAAATGCCTGTTTGAGCGAGCTTCCGCGTAAGAAGCTTGATGTCGAGCGTATCGAACGCATTGCTCAAGTCGAGTTGAATGAGGTCCGTAGAAATACTATTGTCCATTTGGTTACTCACGAAATGTGTCACTGTGGCGAGAGCAGTCTCGCAACTACGGTTGGGGCGGAAGCCGTGCTGAGAGTCGGCAAGGCAGTTTGACCTTTCCAGGAAGTCGAGAAGCTGACTGTTGATCACTCGTTCGAATGTGCGGGACGCAATCGACGTGATGGAAACTGGGCGGTAATGTCTAGGCTCGTCCTGTGGCTTCCCTTTCCCTTTGTGCAGAGGGGTGACCAGAGCTCGGCGCCAGTCCTCTGGTACAATACCGCTATCGAAAAGGCCCTGCATCACTCTGGCGGTGGATGGCAGCACATGGGATGATAGCACCTTGAACCATATAGGCGCAATGCCATCCGGCCCGGGACTCCGGGAGTTTGTGATTTTGGACAGTGCTGTCTGCAATGCCTCGGTTGTGAAGGTCACTGTAGCAAGTTCTGACTGGTTGAGGGGGCGTGTGCAGTTGCTGTCGGTAGCTCCGTGGCTGGGACAGCGGTTAGTGACTGGTCAGACAGCGTCGGAAGGGGGATGGCGCGATCCGAGCGAGAACCATTTATGGACGAGAAGTGGTCCGCAAACATTACGGTCACATCTTGGGGCGAGTCGACTATGTGTCCGTTTACCTTGAAGCAGGGTTGCTGGGATGATGTGCGCAGACGACTGATGTAGGCCCAAAAATTTTGGGGTCTGTTCTAGCCTTTGTTGCGATGTCGCAGACATACTTTTTGTGGGCACAGTAGATAGCTGTCTTCAAAGCACGTTGATGCTCCTTTGCCAGCTGCAATGCGGCAGGGCACTGTGAACGCCGTGCTCTCCCCGAAGAGCACTCGTTTAAGCCGGGCGGCCTTAAGGGATACTTCAACGAAATTTGAAATATTCCCGTCGTGTTCAAAAATAGGTTGAATATGATCCACAATATCCGTAAATGACAATCGCCCGTTTGTATTTTGATCCTGGTGGCTGTATTTTTCGTTATAAACGGCCCACTCTGGCAAGCGCTCGGAGAAGGCCCAGCTTAGACACGTGACGTCCAACGTACTCAATCGAGGTCATCAAGACGAGCAAAGCTACGGCGAGGCTGACGTCGAGAGGATGGCCTAGTCGGTCCAGCCACCGAAGCGGCTGCTTTTGTACGAATTTTGAGCGACGGGTTAATCTCTCTATAATCTTGTAGGGGGACAATAGCGACTTCTGCGACACACAAAAAGGGATTCTCGGAAGAGGGGAGTTCCTCCTTCCCCCTTCTCTCGTCGTGGCCGGAGGCGAGACGATTTCCGTCACTAGCTGCTCAAGGTTCCTAGACGAGCATTACAAACGAGGCGTTAGCGACATCCACCAGGTGCTCTTTTGCTAATCGTTTAATTCGTTTTAAAATTCCTTTTCGAGACTTTTTTAACAAGATATTGGTATGTTCCATGTGATACTGCTCTTTTGGACACATATAGACCAAAAAATGAGCGCCGAAATTTCGTTGTAGTATCCCTTTAAAGGGATACTTCAACGAAATTTGAAATATTCCCGTCGTGTTCAAAAATAGGTTGAATATGATCCACAATATCCGTAAATGACAATCGCCCGTTTGTATTTTGATCCTGGTGGCTGTATTTTTCGTTATAAACGGCCCACTCTGGCAAGCGCTCGGAGAAGGCCCAGCGCAATCGTGACGTAAGTCGTCTCAAACGAGCAAAGCTACGGCGAGGCTGACGTCGAGAGGATGGCCTAGTCGGTCCAGCCACCGAAGCGGCTGCTTTTGTACGAATTTTTGAGTGACGGGTTAATCTTCTATAATCTTGTAGGGGGACAATAGCGACTTCTGCGACACACAAAAGGATTCTCGGAAAAGGGGAGTTCCTCCTTCCCCCTTCTCTCGTCGTGGCCGGAGGCGAGACGATTTCCGTCACTAGCTCTCAAGGTTCCTAGACGAGCATTACAAACGAGGCGTTAGCGACATCCACCAGGTGCTCTTTGCTAATCGTTTAATTCGTTTTAAAATTCCTTTTCGAGACTTTTTAACAAGATATTGGTATGTTCCATGTGATACTGCTCTTTTGGACACATATAGACCAAAAAATGAGCGCCGAAATTTCGTTGTAGTATCCCTTTAATAATGTCGGAGGTGATCCGTGGTGAACGCTTTCGTCTTGATGAGCACACAGACGTAGGCACACATTCTTTCTCTATGGCAAAAAGGAAATCGCACCAGAGTTCATGATTCGACGACCAGTCCGACCCCGTCGTAGTCATGCACCATGGGGCCAGGTGGGCCAGTGGCCAAATGACTAAAGTCCAGCTGATCGAACCTCTGCAACGTCCGAGCGTAGTGGCCTGTGCGTGGCAGGGAGACCGCGTATCGTACCTCTACTGCCTTGTGGTCGCTGCCGTGAAGGCCCTCGGTTACATCAACGGAATCGAGGCGTGTCACATCGTGGGTAAACAGAAGGTCGAGATAGTTCTGTGCGCCATCTCGGGTCGTATAAGTGGGCTGTTGGCACGCCTGGACCAAGCCTGCGGTGGTCACTGTCTCCAAGAAGCAGGTCGTCAAAGTTGTCACGGGGAACAGGGTCCTCGTAGTGTCCACCAGTCGACATGTGCGTTAAAGTCTCCAAAAACAAGAATGTTTGCGTGTCGATTAGACGCGACCACCTCCAAAGACGCGTCGAGGGCACGATATGCTTCGTGACGGGTGGCAGGCGGGCAATAAACACAGCACACGAGCACGGTCCCTCGCGGAAAAAAGAACTCAACGAAGAGTGCCTCGAGGTCGTCGTGTTCGAAATCCATGCGGCGATTAACGTGAAAGCACGACGGGATGGCCACGAGGACGCCGCCTCCTCTGCCTCCTCTATCCCTCCGGAAGACTCTGTACGTGTCGAGAGGGAAGAGTTCACTGTCGGCGACGCTGTCATCGAGCCATGTCTCGGTCAGTAGAAGAGTAGAATGCGCTGGCAGCGAGGAAGTGAGAGCCTGGAGGTCCACGACCTTGTTTTTTACGCTTCTGCAATTATTATACCAGAACGTGGCTGCTTTGTTGATACCAGTTGACTTCGGCAGCACCGGAGCATCGGGAACGCCGGGTGCGGTGGGGGATCCGGAGCCGTAGGAGGCACGTCAAACAGGTCGTCGGCAAACGGTGGCAGAGAGCACGGTAAGCAAAACCATGGATCGCTGCTAGCACTCATCTTGCGGTACTGGCTCAACGACATATGGACGCAATTGCGGTGGAACCATCCGTCACATGAGTCGCAGCAGATGGCAGCCTGGTTGTCCCGCACCCGCTTTGTACAGCCGGCACAGCAGGGCTGAGGTGGACCGGGGTTCAAAGCGATATCACCGGCCAGTAAGAGACAGGAGAGGACGTGGTGGTGAAGGCTGTGTCCCGCGCACATGGCACCGGCTAGAAACTGTCGCCGGCGATGTCGGCATAGCCGCCGATGATCCGCCATCGGTGTGGAGCTAGGCTCAGGAGTTGAAGTCCCGGCGGCTGCCCAGACGGAGAAGCTTGAGGGAAGCGGCTACGCACGTAAACACCGGGCTGTAGATTGGCATGGTGGTACTCGAAGTCGCTCCAGCGGTCAGGGACTGATGTGTTTTCACTCTTGAGCTTGGAGAAGCGTGGCGAAAATACGAACAGCGCGGAGCAGCGCAAACACACAACCGCCCGCCGCCATTTTTTTGTTGTATTCAGTATTCAGTTTCTATTCAGTCATATTCCATATTGTTCTCAAGATGCATTTTGCTGTTTTCTACTGTGAGCACATGTTAACCGTAGCCATCTGTTATTCTTCCATCCCGTCTGCCGCCCCCGCTCCATTCTTTCCTTACAAATTGCTTCCCGGAACCCGAGTTCTCTAGAGCCAACGAGCCCTCGCCGCTCAAACCGACCGTCCATTTTCTCGTCCTCAGTTCTACCCATCGCCCAACACCAGCCTGTTCGAGATCCGCTCGCTAGGCCCGGCAGCCGACTAGTTCTTCGCCGCAGCTGTAACCTTACCCCTCACCTCATAAACAAGCCTCGCCCCTTCACGCTGACATCGCCTCTTCGCCTCAAGATACTCCAAGCCCGCGTTCTTCTCTTCCCAGTTGCTTCCTCCCGTCCCACTGACTCAGACATACCTTCCTTTTCCGTAATAAACAGCTTTAACCTTTAAACTTGTTCTTTCTTCCTGGGGCCTACCACCGGCTTTCACACTACCATTGTGTGTGTGTGTGTGAAGGGGGGGGGGGGGGGGTGCTTCATCGAGCTACAAGAAAAACCAACGACTAAAGCAGCCTTCCGCCTTGCGTTTGCCTCACCAGTACGTGTCAATTATTAGCATTTATTATTTTTCTTACTTAGACAAAACCAGTCAATGATGAAAAGAAATACAAACTTACTGTAGGTCATTTTTTTGTTTTTTCGTGCTGCTTTAGAGCTGTCTTGACAACGCAAGATCCATGCGTACCTCAGGTAAATGGAAGTTATATACGTATTTGGTCGTCAAAATAACAGTCCAATAATCTTCATGTAAAAAACAAAAAAAACGTAAAACAAGTTGTACGTTTGAAGTTCTACATAGCCGTCCATACGGACGCGCATCGTGTTCAAGCGCTCATAGCGAAACCAAAACGAAACCACTGCGCTTGCGCAAAATACTCGTACCGATTCTACTGCCGAAGCGTACTAAGCAATAAAAATTATGTATGATAATATATAAAAAACACTCTTTTTTTACTTTGAGAAACAAAAACCTTATTGTTCTTTAGACAAAATAATGATGACTTTCTTTGATTTGACGACTAAATAAGACAATAGAGGACGCAAGCTACCCATCCAATACACGAGGCCCATCACACGAGCCTCTATTGTTTCTCCAGGCGAACGCAAGTGGGCTGCTTTTTCTTTCGTTTCTCGGCGACTCGGGAGTTTCTCCGGTTGCAGGTCGCCTCTGTTGTGTTGTTATTTTTCCCATCGCAGAGGCAGCTGAGACCTCAACCACTTGCAGGTAAGCGATATTTTAGTTCAGTTAGCGTTCGGTGCGACGCGAGCGCTTCCAGTCGCCAGCGTACCGTTCTGAGACGCTGGAAACTTCTTTCGTTCGATGAGAATGAGACTTACGCGCGCTTTCAATTCAACACAACGCGAAGGTATTACACGGTGCTTTTTCCAGTACCCGTTCTGTCTTGTGGATCACATGGCGGTACTGCCATTTCATCACAGGCGGCTCGCCTCTCGCGTGCTGTCACAAGGACAGACTGTCACTTGATGCCACCTGCCTCTTCAAAAACGTGACTGCAGAAAAAAAAAAAAAAAAAGAAGGGGGGGGGGGGGGTGAATAATGAGAAAACAGTTGACACTTCCCATCACGCCGTGCCACAAAAAAAAAAAAAGAAAACCCAACCCAATTTTGTTTGTACCGACTAACCGCAAAGGCTACGAGTGCGAGCTCCTTGGGTTTGATCGCTTTTCGGCTGCGCGAATGATCATGTCTCGCTGAAGCACCCGTCAAAGCTACCCGCTCGCGCATGTAGCCTTTGGAGGCACTCGTTCGTGTTGGCAAGCGCGTGTTGTACATGATGCACATGCTTGCACATGCAAGAGGGGCGCCAACCAAGGTTCCGCGTTTGCGTGGTTTACCGCTAGGGGCCGATGTGATGGGGTTGCCTAGATCGCTAAGAAATAAACCCTATTTTGGTATTTTGCATGTGAAGGTGAATGCAGCTACTGAGCTGTGGCCTCATCAGAACTTCAGAGTGCCTCGCGTTAACAAAGATTTCCTGGAGTTGCTAATATTTATTTCCAATGTATAAACTACAGGCATATCCTATCATATATGTCTTATTGCTGTCTATCAAGTCCGACTGTTTCTCTTTGCGGCAAGTAAAATGTGTGGCGGAATGTATAAAAAATATTGGTGGAAAAAAACAACAAGAACGTAGCCTCCACCTTTGCCCCGCCCAAAAAGTATAAGTCAGACGTAATATTGTCACAAACACCCTCTGGTGGTGCAGTTTGTATACACGTTTCTTTCTCTGTTCATGCAATCTAATGAGCTATGACATAACGAGATGGGCACGTAACTTAAAAAACAAATATTTTATCAATGTTTTCATGGTATACGTGCGAAACATGCAGAAAAGTTGTTTTGTCACGTTCCACCTTTTCGCTCTTGTGGGTGGGCAACATTGACAGTTTGTTTACGATTGCAGTCACCGGTCGGCCGATTGTGGCTCTGGAGACATTGGCGTCGATGGCATTCCGCTGCGAGTGTATTCAATCAACACAGGTAGCCCGTGACCTAATTATTCAGTGTCGTGTCGCTTTGATCTCATTTCTTGAGTTCCACACTTTGGTATACCGAAGCAAGCAGTACCTTAACTTGTGTAAGTTGGGAGGGTTTACCGAGGTCGAAAACCGATCTGGGAGCCAGAGTTTGCTTCACGACTGCTGGATCAAAGCCAGACTTTGCATCACTTTAACCGTCCGACTAGATTTCGTGTATCTTTTAAGCTTGCTTGGTAACCCACTCAAGGAACGATACAAAATTTCTGGTTTCTTGGCGGGTACCTGACTCGGCATGTGACTGCTTTTGACAGACCCATCAACGACGATGAAAAGCCAGGACATGGAGCCCCTTCTCAAGCCCTTTGAATATGGTAACTCTCAGCTTTCAAATTATACCATGGTGCTTGCATCTCTGTTTGCCCATTGCATTTACTACCTGGTCCATGTTTTAATACTCTGTAACGCTTGCCAAGGCTGAAAACTGGATTGCCTTTGTCTTTCCTGCGAATTATCTCACCGCGACGTTCTCGTGACGAACCTACGAGCAGCTATAGGCCCATGCCGGTTTTCGCTTTCCCTCGTAAGTTTCGAGGCAAGTTACAATGCTTCTCCTGTGGTTCTACCTCTAGGTAGCACACTTGAGTGTACGTTCTATCGAAAAGAAATTATCCCACCACCCTCCGCTTCCGAAAGAAGGCTTAGCAAGTCAACCACTTTGTAGTCGTACAATCTGGAAGACGAGAAAAATGTGTCAAGAACAGTTCCAGTCTCATTGATTATATCTTCTCATCTCACCAAACGGCACATCTAACCAAAGAGGCTGATCCTCGTTTTGCGTTTTATGAACGCGAAGAGCGTACTCTTGTTGTCACCCAGCGAAGGCTGCAAGATCGTTTTGCCGTCCCTTTAGAACAAACGGAGGCGGTCCCTTTAACGTCAGTGACGAAATCTCCTCGTCGAGTTTCCGGGACGATCGTGTTGTTTTCCGTCCAGTCGAGCGTTTGCGCGCTTTTCTTTTTTGTGACCTCGGCGATCGTTCACGTTCTTCACGGCCCTTCTGCCAGGTTTCAAGCGAGAGCTCGTGTATCGGGCCACCAGCAACCAGAAGGTCGCCGCCGACGTGTACTACTACGACAGTGCCGGGCTCAAAATGGTGAGTCGGACTCTCGGGAGCGCCGTCGACGAGCGCGGCTGCGGTCACGAACGGGGCAAGAACAACGGGAAGATGCGTCGGTCGTCCCGCCTTTGACGCGAGCTCTCTGCCTTCGACGACACTTTGGTGTCTCGTGACCTCGAGCATGCAGCGCCGAAGAAGCGCACGGGAGGCAAGAAGTGCTTACAGGAGGCAGACGTCGTGAAGGAGATGCCCCGCCTTCGTCCCATCGTCGGCCATAGTGACTATGGTCGAGAGACGTTCACGCAATCGTAGAGACGAGCCAGTTACGTCGCCTCTAGAAGAGCAACGCTATAAGTGACAGTAACGTTCCCACTACAATGTTGCGCAAATTTGGGTGGGGCGCTGCTTTTTGGAACGAGGTCTCGCGATAAGTGTTTAACCTGGTTCATAGTTCTCCGGCGCCCACGTGCCTGTCGTAGTAAGGGATTTATTGGTGCGGTCGATAGTTTCGCGGCTGTTTCCGGTCTAGTAAACTATGCGTAAATCGAGTTGCCGCAGAAAGAGTGGTTGATTGCTTGGTTCGTTCGATTTGCCTGAGCCGGTTCACACCGGTGCAGAGAAGTGGGGGGAAATGTACTTCCGGTTGTCTTTTGAGGTAGGATGTGCTCGTAAATCGAATACGGCAGTGTGCAGCTGGTGCGGGAGGGGCTGGTAAATCGAACGCAGCAGCGGTAGGGGCTAATCTGCTCCTTCTGTGAACAAAAGTAAAGTTTCACCATCTCATACGTTATGTAGATATTGATTTACATTACCCATTTTTGTTGAAACATAGCTTGTTTCCTAGGTAAAAAAAATGCTCGCTTGTGCCCCAAAAAGAACGACTGATGCAAAATTTTTTAATCCTCTTGCAGCGTTCCATACCTGATGTCGTCACCTACCGTAAGTAATGGACTGACAATTTTTACAATATTGGAGTGCTTCTATTATTTACATCACTTCCATCTGCTATGAACCTTGTTATCGAGTAGCACTGATCCCCTGTTTGACCTCTCTACAGCTTGAGGGTAAGTAAAAATAAAAAAAGGGAGAGGAGTTCTAAAAGGATTGATTGAGAAGTGAGCAAAGCTTTCGGAACACGTTGAAGCAGCCTTTTTGTCTTTTTGGGGTAATTCATTTATTAATTTTTTTATGAACAAGGTCCAAAAAAATGGCCTTGTAAAAAATTTGTCAAACGTCTTTCACTTAAAGGGCAACTCCGCTCAATTCCGAAAAATGTAGGCTATACATGTGATTCCATTTCACAAAGTACTACTCAACAGCTCTACGTCTTCGGATTCGCGAAATGTTGAATATTATTTGTGTAATCTTAATTCTAAACATCAGCTGATACCGAAACCGAAACTTCCGGTTGCGTCAGGCAACATTGGTCTCGTGTCCTCAGAGTCATGGCCACGTCACGTCGAACCACGTGGTCTTGTGACGTTCGTAGGGGCGAGGTACAGGACACGCGACGCGGGCAGGTCGCTTCGCATGGCGTGGACGGTGATGGCCCGGGGAGAGGGGGAAGGGGAGAGCACGAAAGAGGAGAGGGGGAGCGGAGAAACCGGACATGGCGATAAACGCGCAGGGCAGCGCAAACTAGCGCATCCGCGTTACGGTGATCACGTGGACGCCGTAGAGCCAACACCGGAGGAGAAACTCATGACGTCATCGTTCAATTTCGCTCTGAGAAGTAAAAACAACCAAAACGTGAGAATGACGTAGTCATGCCTTTGGCGTAGTGGTTCCAACGTTGGCCGCTCCAACCCCGTCGCATTGACTGCGCTGACGATTGCGCCTGCGTCGCACGCTAGAGTTGGCAGATTTCGGCGACTTGGCTCGTTTGAGAGTTTGCTGGCCAGTTTATTAAATATATAGACGGAATTAGATCGTAATATTTGGCATGGGGTCTTCCTATATGATACTGAAGAGGGCTGCATAGTTTTCTAAATATCAAAAATGAAGC